>JAPUBX010001235.1:0-20989 GCA_028672205.1 Proteocephalus fallax | reverse complement strand
CGTGAATTTCGGGTTCACGAGGTGCGGAAATAGGCGAATCGTTGTCAGGAAAGTCTCCCAGGCGAGGGTCTGCGACTCGTACCCTATGTGCGTGAGTTGTGTCCGGAAGTTAATAGGAAATTCCGCGTCTGTCCTGCAGTAAGGGTAAAGTGACACAGTAAAACAAGGGGTGTTGGCGATGTAAATGGTGATTCTGATTAAATCGTTCGGCTAATTTAGAACCAATGGGAAACACCAACAGTCGAGTTATGCTTTTCCAAAATTATAACCTTAGTTCAACATTTAATAAAGTATAGAAAATAGTTATGCAATCTATCTATTTTTCAGAATTTTCTTGATAAAAAGGTTTTGGTAAATATATCTAATAAAATTATTTGTTTATTTTGCATATTGTATTGTACAAAGACACATTTCAGAAAGAAAGTACGATATCTTGAATATTTATATGCATTACAAATCGCCCTTGTAATAATTCTATACGTTGAATTAAAAGAAGACTACGTTAATTTATTTTGAACGCATTGAATTTAAAGTATCTTTATATCAAATAGTGTTACATAATGCCTTTATTATTTCTGCAATAAAAAACCAATCACTTAAAGAAAATTTTACTTACGGTAGTGAATTTCAGTACACCCTTCTAAATTTTCTTGAAATAAATATAAATTATACGATGTTCTCGCGTTTCTTAACCATGCATTTAGAAACTCACGCTGCATTTCGAGCTAAATTATTTATAAATGATCATAATGGTAGAAATCGGAAACAAAATTCTATGTTATCATTTTGCTTACCAGTTAGCCGGCCTAATGGGATTGCAATAGCAGATTAATTATACTTCGTATTAATTTCCTCATACATTTGCTCTTAATTCGACTTACCAACCATGAAAACGTGTTCTACAGTTTATGCTTTACGAAAATAATCGACTCTTAAATTTGAACAAATATGTAAACATTAAGGCAATCTATAACAAAACATACCATTTCCATCTAAATTAAAAGAAAAAAACAAAATAATGTTTAAATGCAAAATAGGCTTCCATAAACCAACATACTGTCCAGTGTTGCCGCTGTTTAAGACAATATATAAAAATCGTTTAATTATTGTGGACTTTTATTAAAGTGATTAATTATGTGGTAAATCATATATACCACGCGGTACTACTATAAAAAGAACAAAATTAATTTTTATAATCGTTTTTTTATTCAACGCATCTAATGCTCACCAGTCAAATCCACTATAACGTTAAAATTCATTACTTAACATTTGCACCATAAACATTTAAATTGATATGTTAAAAACTAACATAACGTTTTTTTTACAGTCACTGCTGCATGAGAAATATAAAATTAAACAAAGAAGCTCAGATTTAGTTGTGTTCTTCCTGACAAACAAGGATTGGTTGTGCAACAGGCACGCAGTAACAGAGCGCCAACATTAAAACAAAACGATATTTAATTGAATTTTGAATAACTATACCGCATCTTTCTGTCGCAATATGTAAACCAGAAGCGTAATATTTAAAACATTTTTTTTTATTTATCGCTTTATTCAAGTGAAGAGGACCGAACCTTTCAGCATTATGAAAACAGTATTCAATACCAAACAGCAAAATGGATTCTCAGCTAACCTTTTTCTGGACAAAATACAAATTTTGATAAAATACAAAATGATCGCCTGCATTTCAGTTGTTGTGAAATTTATACGGAATAGAACTTTTTCGGGAATATATTTACATTGCGAAATACTAAAATAGAATGAAGGGTATCAAAGGCGTGGGGGTCAGTTAGAGAGTAAAGCAGAGTTCGTGAATTGCCGTTAGCAAATTGTTTCTTTAAATGAGCACACCGATGTCCCATGCAAGTTTCGCAAAAACCCTATCGATATAAGTCGACGTAGTAGTTATCATATAAATGGTATTTGGTTGATGAAGACTGGAAACACGTTTATTGGAACAACATGATTAATAAAAAAGTAATAGTTCACACTAACAGTCGCCTTAAATAAAATGTATTGAAGACCACTGTACGGAATGCTTATACGTCGCTGGGATCGCGTGAAATATTAATGCCGCATGAATTCGAAGGCACATGCCATATTTCCCACATTATTCTGTGATGACAAATAAAGAAAATTATTTGATTACACTTTTGCTATTAATAAAAGAGTAATGGCTTTCGAATGATAATTACGCTTTGGAGAATCAGAACGTTCTCTTGATACACTTAATTTTATGAGATATATTAACCACAATTTATTTATCCAATAAAATCTAAGAAAAAGATTTAACTGCATCGTGTTCTCTACTTTATTAAATGTGAAACTTATGTTATTAATTTGGAAAACCATAACTCGACTTCTGGTGTTTCCTATTGGTTGGCGCGTTCGATGGCAACCATTTTGCCGTTGCCAAACTTTATATACTTCGTTGGTTAAATTCGCCTATCTTGTGGAGATTTACCTGTTACTTCTTTTATTCTTCCTAACTTATTGTGCATTTTCTACGTATAATCGTGACGTCCTGTTGCATTTTTTTGTTTATTGTACATTTCAATGCTGAAATTAATAAAGCGAATATTATTTTTATTAATGGTTCAGAAATAAGCCGGAACGAATTAATCACAATAACCATACATATAATAATTGACGTATGCGTCTAATTTAAACATTCATGTCCGCACGATTTCTAACAGATGATACTTAATATGTTTTTTATTTAAATGGATTTCAGTTTGTGCGTACAATTTGCTTAAAAAGTCTATTAACCCGGGTGAAACGAAAAGGAATACAAAAAAGACAACACGCAGCCGTATGCTTTGGTTTAGCGTATACTATTTAGCCGTTTTTGGTCACCGGTGTATCGATCTAGGTAGTCATGTTAATAGTTATCGGGCGTCTTCGTTAAAAAAACGATGTACTGTACCGTTTGGCTTAAATATTGTTTCTTGAACCAAAAGAAACACGTAAAAGTAAGAAACGGAGCCTTCTCGTTGCCCAATAAATGTCGTGTGCTGCAAGTCGCAATGCTCTCTCGATTGATTTTCAACTATTATACGTCTGATTTTCGGTCATCCTATGGCGTAACAATCATGAAATACGCGGACAACCTTCTTATAGGCATAGCTTGCAATACGAATGGAGATTTTCAAAATATAGTGGACGTCACTGAATAACTCACAAAATGGTCTACTACTTGGAAAGCATCAATATGCATCTCTATTTTATTTTTCCTAAGAGCGGTTTCTGACACAACCACAATCACTCCATATAGTTTGCCTCAATCTCAAAATCAAAATGCCTCAGCTTTTTTCTTTGAGTCGTCCTTAGCGAATGGTGCTTTTCTCTTGTTCCTCAGTTTCTCGCTCATGCATAAAATTCCATTGGAAGGTTGGCGCATTCTGAAGCTCGAATAAGCAATCGGCAATATCAGTAAAATTCGGTATAAATCGGAAATCGTATTGCATGGCTCTCATAATAGAGCGTAATTGACTGCAATTTTACGGGGACTGCATTTCGCCCAAAGAATTCAGTCTTTTCTTGTCTGGGTAAAAACCAGACGTATTGACAGTAAAACCAAGGCAATCAAACCTTTGGACGGCAAATTTGCATTTCGACAAAATATAACCGCCAAAGCATCGGAAAAGCTGGAGGAGTCTCTCGTCATGATCATGCCTGCTGACACCATGGACAAAAATGTCATCTTGGTAAACTTCAATACCATTAAGGCCATCCAATATGCCATTAATGCACTCCTGGAAAATAGCCGGGGCAACATTTAGCCCAAAAGGTAGAAAGTTGTACCTGAATAACCCAAAGGGTGTATTAATCACTGTCAGCAAACTGGATTCATCATCCAGTGGAATCTGCAATAAGGATCAATTTTCGAGAAAAAACTGTGCTTTCTCGTATAATATTAATTATACAGAAGCCAATTATTTTTAGTTAATGATGTTCGAGACATCTTTGAATTGTTTGCTAATAGCACTAAAACTTTTGCATGTTGGATTCTTTAGTAATAGTAATTGTCTTTGGAAATAAGGTTTATCTTATAAAACGGTCTCGTAATTGTGTGTCAAATTGAGCTTTAAAGTTGCATTTTGATGCCTAGGTCTGAAGTATAAGTATAAAATCTTGAATTTTTTGGTCGGATTTTGGCATATGCACCATTCAGCAGCCATAAAAGCTATAGCCTGCAAATGTTGAATAATAGCTTCCTTGATTTTGGCGAGTGGCATTTTAATAGGAATATCCGGATAAACCAGGGTTTTGTACCAGAGCATAAGCATCTTTTCCAATTGCATTCAGAAATTAAGCAGCTTTCTTTTTTTCAGCGAGATTATCTTTGGTTATAGCCAAAATTTCGAAACGTTTAATGTAGTCCGACACTTCTCGTAAAGTTTAATTTGCTAATTTGGATTCGAGGTTCATTTTCGACATAGTTCCGACGCCAAATGCAAAAGTATTGTATGGAAAGGTTAAATAAACCGGTACAACTACATAAGTTAATGAATAAGACACGTGCAGCACGGAAAGTGTGACGTACAATATACGTCAGTGTAGTCAAACACAATTAATAATTAAAGTCAGCAATCACCACATTGTTTTTCCTGATCTCAAATGTTTTAACTTTATAACTCCAGGTGAGTTTTTTTTAATGATCCCGTTTTGCAGTGGCTTTCCTTTGCTCTCCCTCTAAGAGACCATCCTGACTTTTTTTTATTTGATGACTATTACCCTCCATCTATCCAGGTTTATTTAAATATAAATTTCTTCGTCCAAGTCCTTCGAAATTCATTTTTGAATTGGGAGGTTGCTTTCACTTTCTTCTGACTGAAGTATACTGGCCTGCCAGAAACTTAGACCTTTCACGAGTGTGTGTCACAAGCAGCCATAAGGATCATGCATCACGTATACTTGGTTCTTCAGAAAAGATAGATAAGAAGTGCAGATTCGTTATATTAAATATTAAAGCAGTTTTGGGTTATGATATGGCGTTTCTAACCTTTGCCAACTGCTGCACTTATCCGTATGTTCGAAGGATCGAGGGTTCTGTAAGAGTCTTGTCGACTTAAGAAGTGAATTGCTGTAGTTGTGTTCAAATGGCTACTGGTCTAAGAGGGGTGGTGGTGGGTTAATGAAGAGAGCAATTTTCCTATCTCCAATTGGGGCAAAACGCCTGACGCTCATAACGTGAGAAAGTTGCACACACTTAATTGCAGATTTGTCAGATAGGATACAAGATATCTTCGGTTAAAAGGGTAGGCTTCAGTACAGTGCGAAAGTCTTCCGTCGATTCACTTGGTTGATTGAGTGAGAATGCCGCTGGAGTCATGTCGACTATATTCTCAGCCATCGCTGCAAAGGCGTGAAATATTCACGACGTTTTTTGTATTGCATTCTGCATAAATTCAACGACATATTTCCCAAATAATTGTGCCATAAATAATGAATGTGTTTTTTTATTAAATTTTTGCTTTTATTAAACGAGATGTAGCTTCCAAATACAAATTTGCTTTGGAAATCAAAAGTTATCTTGATACACGTTATTTTATGAGATATATTTACCAGGATTGTCTAATTCAGTAAAATTTAAAAAATATATAACTGCATAAACTTATATTCTACCGTGTGCTCTACTTTATTAAATGTAAAACCTTCGGTTTTTATTTTGGAAAAGCATAACTCGACTGCCAGTGTTTCCCATTTGTTCAATTAAACGGGTTCAAAATTAGCCGAACAATTAAATCACAATTATTATTGTAACACCCCGTATTTTAATGCGATAATTTACCTTCTTGGACGGACGCAGCCGTTCACAGGTACTTCCGCACGTAACCCACGCGTTGCGCCGACGCATAAGGTTCGTGTTGCAGATCTTCACCCGAAGCCAAACGTTTCCCGCACCACGTGAACATAGTTGCAACGCTGATTCTCATAGTGACGACGGGTTATCATATACTTTGAAAATCCGTTGGTTTAGTTGGTTTACTATACATTCAGCTCATCAACCTCTATTTCTCATTTTTGCTTGCTACATGTCGCACCAAAAAAAGAAGCCTAATACTTCCGTTAAAGGCTTCATACGAGAAGTGTCCTTCACCATACATATATATTTATTAACATACGAGTGTGATGTCACCAGTCATTATTTATGTCTGTATCGACGCGTGAGACGCAGTTAGCTCTTGTTAATTAACCTTTTTGATTGAGATCATGTCAATTCGGGCGAATCGTACGAAGAAAAGGCTCCTTTCTAAGGAAGTCTCTTTAACGAAGAATGTCAAAAACTGGACGCCGATCTGTTTCTTTTTTTCGCATGCCAATCCTGAAGAAGACGAAACGGAGTTCCTAGCAGCCCAACTCCGCGAAATGACGATCGTTATGGCGAACCTTCGGGCGGAGCGTCAGAACTGGGTGTCGCCAGTTATCCCTAACACTGCTCCTGAACAAGAGCAGATGCCCGTTACCCCTGTTCATCCCCAACGACCGTGCCCTCCTAACCCCGTCACTAATCGCCACTCTGCAACGCATGAAATCTCTGTTTCTCTTGCAGTAAACTTCAATTTTTACAATGTTATACAGATATATGTCACGAAAAAATGTTTCTTGTAGTTCAATCACGCTGACAGGTGTAAACAGAGCAGTTGTTAGTAAAGAGTGAAAATCATAATTTTTGTTGCGAATCAAACGAATATTGAAGGACGCAAAAGCTGAAGGTGGTGTATTTGCTTGATAGCAGAAGCGTTTACTAGCAAACACTGTCCCTTAAAGTTGAGAAATATTATCGTGAACGTAAGAAAGTATATTTTTTACTTCAATACAGTATTTCACATTAAATCGGCATAGCTTAATCACTAGTTGCTTCTTATCCCAATGCTACTTAAATCTTTTAGAAAATTTTATAAATAAAACCACCGAGGCATCTAGGTTTGAAAACGCATTAAGGCAGCCATTAACCTGTCGAAAAAAGAAATCAATTAATTGTATGACTTGCTTTTGCTTAACAGCATGATTTAACCTCCATTGATGTTTTTTTTAAATAATCAAATGTTCTCGTCACATTTTCGCGATGCCTTTTTTTAAAGACGCGATTTGCTAACGGCAATTTACGAACGTATAACTTCTCTTATTGACCTTTACGACGCAAATACTCTAGTCTTGTCATTCGCAGTCTAAAAATATTACACAAATGCCCTATAAATGCCGTTTTCATTTAAAGAAAAACCAAAAAAATTGTCAAAACATCAGGATGCCAGGAAAATTTGACTACGCGGCTCAAGGGTGAAAACATGTTGTATGATGTGTACTAATATTATTTTAGTAGAAATCTTTCGTGAAAAAAATGAAATCAGCAAAATCGCCTCCCTGGACCCATAGTTAAAATAGAGACTTTAGTTTTTTGGAAGTCGGCTATGTATTTTTCACACGCGTTGTCGTTCTGGACATTCATTGGTCGATATATTGCAAATCTGTTGTGGTGGCCGGTTTAGAAACAAATGTGTGGCCATAGTGGGAACCATTGAAATTGTTAAATGATAAAACGGATATTGTTTTTTTTTACAATTAAATTTGGATTTCTTTATCTTAAGTGAGGATTACGTCTGCGCAAATCACCATACATGGATGAATGCAATATTTTGTAACAACGCTGCTACGATGAAAATGACTTGTATCGGACGACACTAACGTTTTACCGACATATCTGCAACACAACGAAGCAGTTTTTCGCTTCATTGACATTGCCATACCATTTTCAGCCGACATACTATCTTTCGCTAAGCCTTCCACTATATGCTTCTGCCGACTGTTATACCGTTGACTGTTACGTGAACATTTTGCCCCTAAGTTTCTTGGTTTTTCTTCGTCCGTCGACAAGAGTCTAGACTCAAGCGTGACCTCGGCCACTTTGTCTAAAATAAAACCGTAGTTGAAATTATGTGCGCTGACCTTCGTTATCGATTTGGCTTGTTAACGCGATTTTTTTAAGTATAAAACGTGGTTCATTATCAGTCGTCTTTTCTCATTAAATATCCTTAGCGAATGTAGGATATAAGCAGGGAGCGCTTACAGGTTAAATTTTCGGTAGATTTACTACGTTCCAAAACGAGATGCTTAAGACCCCAAAGCATTCGATATGTAAAATAACTCGTCGAATTGGGTGCATTTTCTGCTAAAGAATATAGGAATTTTCTAAATGACATTGTAATAAAAAAATTGACAGGGCACGGTAACTATAAAATCAAACATAAATGGCCCGGTACACTGTGTTGAGTACATTCGTTATAAATAACGAAAAAAGGCTTTTCGGTTCAGTCCTTTTTTTGTATTTCAGCCGACATATATAAAACAGGATCAGAAAATTGTCGTCAGCTTGGGCGAAAAAGGATCCTTTTGATCGGATATTTTTTTATTGGCTGCATTTTATTAAAAAAATTTTCAAAATCTGGAACTGTCTCCACCTGCAACGAAGCAAAATCTAAGATTCAACGTAGAAGAAGGATTAGAAGTGATTCAATAACTTTATCTCGATTAAAGAGAGCAGTGTTATTCCATAGACCGTTTACGCATTCAAAACATTAAAAATCACTAAAACACTATGGAGTAAAAAAAATGCACCCGTTGCTTGACATTTAGATTGACGCAGATTTTCTTGAGGCAAATAAAAAACGTATACGATCAGATTCGACACGGAATTCGAAGTTGGAGCCATAACTTTAAATCCGTCGTTGCCGACCTTGTCTGTGATCGCAATTATTGGACGCCATTGGTCGCGACATTAATCAAGCCGGTTCATCCGCATGTCAGTTCTGCAGTATTGTAAGCTATGGGGAAAGATGGTATCGAACTGGATTCTTAGTACGTTCGTGGCAACGTTTAATGTATTATCCCTACTAACTGCATCCATTAAATTTTGAGGAAACAACATAAGACGCGATTTATGCAGTATCTACGCGTCAACTGTCGTTTGTCACTGTTTCGGCATTTTCTAGGTAAACTTTCAAATCGTTTAAAGATTGATAACTCCAAGTAAGTTATTTAATTAAGTAAACAGATATCCTGTTAAGGATAAATATGACTCTTTAAGATGGCTTAAAAAGCTTTTCTAGAAACAAATGCTTTGATCCAAAATAAATCTTCAGTTCTAATGGATCATTTTTTAGGGGTTATGTTAACGTTAATTTTTAGATTACAATGGATCTAGTCAGACCCGTGCATTGCATTCAACAAACGCAATTCGTAAAAAGACGCTCGTTTTTCTAGTTTAGAAACGAAAATAAGCAGCTTTATATCATTTCTTTTCCAATTGACAACGTTAGCCATGTGCTTACAAATGAATATTTTAATTTATCGTCAGGCGTTTTATAAAATTATTAGCAGAAAAATGGAAACATATTTTGTTCTCCGGGATGGTTGATGCTCCTTTCGAATTTTTACAGTGAAGCTCCTACAGGTATAATTGATGGCTTTCCGTTGCTTTTTTGGTGCTGGTCTTTTGACGGCTACCACAATCAAAAATAAATGATTTTGCTTTTTTTAGAAAACTGATCTTTTTTACTGCATTTTGGAAAACAAAATTACGTCTGTTTTAAATCATCAATTTCATGGATAAATAAACAGAAAAACTCGCGAAAACAGCTCACTGAATACCGCAAATACTTGATTGTCGACGCAAGTCATCCTTTAGAACCTTTTAAAGTGCACGTCGCTGTCTAACTGGTTATTTTATAAAACTTCATTGATAAGTGAATTTGGATTTCGAATTAATAATGCGGCTTCAATCGACCGACCGCATGAGAACAGCGGTTCTGTGCCTTCAACTACTGCACTCCCGCAACCACCACCCACTCAGTCGAAGCCGAAGCATCGAGCTGGTTGGCTCAGTGCTGTTCGCAGTCGCTATCCCGCAAACACAAAGTTGATGATTTTTACTCTCTGCTGACAACGGCTCTGTTTTAACGTGTCGGCGTTGTCTGTCTACAAGAAACCTTTCTTAGGGACATCAATCTTGATAACATATTTATGCCAGAGAATTTCGAATGCTTTCGTCAAGACAGAGTGGTCGGCGTTAAATCTAAGGGTGGTGGTGTCGCGAGTTGCATCAATCTCAGCTGGTCAAAATCGAACAAAAGGTTTTCTGCTATGCAGCTAGTGCTATTGAATGTGTTGGGGTTATGTGCCATCACAAGGTCTCTTTCAAAACTGCAAGTCTGTGTCGGTCTTTAACTTGTATATCCCCCATCTTCTACCAGAGCAGACATTTCTAAGTTCTATGATTCGCTTATACCTTTTATTTCTTCAATTATGGATGATTCTTTCATTTTACTGTGTGGTGATTTCAATTCTGTGCCTATAAGCCCGCTTCTTACACTTAGTCTTAATACAATAGTCAATTTTGCAACACGCGAAGGGAATCTTCTTGACCACATATTTGTGTCCGATTCTTGTCCGTATGCATGTCGAAAACGTGAACCTTTAGCACAGTCGGACCACTGCATCGTTGTTAGTCTACCAAAAATATATGGCAAGGGTAAAAAAAACCACCAATGTTGTCCCAAACCTAAAAAAATTCGTATCCGCTTTCACTGCCTCAAAAACCAGTGCAATTTAAGATATGCCGTTGCCACAACGGATTGTAAAGTCTTCGAGGATTCCGACTACGATAAAGAGATCGACAACATCAATAGTTATCTCCGATTTTTGTACGATACGCATTGTCCACTCGCGGAACTATCCCTCAACCCCCGTGTTATATCTGCTCCATTTCTGAAACGACTGAGGTGAAACAAGGCAGTTTCTTGCGTGTCCTTGAATTAAGCGATGATGTGCTTCTTAATCGCTTTTAACCAGACTGATAAGTTGGCGATGGGTTTTTCTTCACAGGTCAAGCGTAGCTATTGGCCGCGTTCAAAATATGTATGATAGCAACTTCTCTGCATTGAGAAGGAATAATTTCACAGATTTTAAGAACCGCGAGAAGGACATTATCTGGCCCAGTCGCCATGGAGCTTTTGAGACCAGCCAACATTTTGGAGAAAAAAAGCTCTGGGATTAAAGAGCCTATGTGAAACACCATAGACAGTTAGCGAATAGTTAAACATTTGATAGACGCATTAGTAATTTAAAATAATACAAATCGTGGAATAAACAAAACTTGATATCGACCGGATTTGGCACATCGCATCGCCGATTTCCCGTAGACCATCGACCCATGCATGCAGTTTATTTGATACTTAAGTATTAACGTTCGCGGTGCCGACTGGAGTCTCAGGCCCAGAAGAAGGTCAGTAAAGCCACAAAGAATTTTTCAGACTGTGAAAACATGTCAACATCTTCAATTTCCTAAGTTTTCATTCAGGAATTTACTCGTAATCTCTTCGCTGGACATGGTTGGAGCTACGTTAATGCCGTTTGGTCAGCCTTGTGCTAGGTCCCGTGCTTAAATAACAATTCCGCACAACTGCACCCTGCTTTCTTTCAGGTCGACAAGACATCAAAGGCATCCTCACACAATCATTGACGTTGATAGATTGAGACTTTTACACTGTACCGAACTCTACATTTTTAACCAAAGCTCTCTTGTATCCCAAATTATGCATCTGCAATTTGTATCGATCAATTAGTCTAACTATTAGGGGTGTGCAACGTACTTACAATATGGCAACCTGAGAACGCACAAAAGAAACAACAAAACAATCTGTCCGTTACGTGTTCGCAAAGCGATCGTAGCTCAGCCGATTCTCCCACGTGGAGAAAGAAAACTTGCGCTTTACCTTAACATACCACCATCCCCCTTAACTTTATACCCATTTTCACAAAACTACAGCCTTCCTTCTCTTAAATCGGCAAGACTCAAAGAGAAACATTCATCCTTCTAACAAACGGATTCGTGCGGTAGTTGGCCGCTGTAAGAAACACCATATAATAACCAAACGCTCCTTTACTATCTGCACGTATTAAAGATCTTTTCGAATAACCATTTATGACGTTTAAGTGATGTATAAGCCTGATGGCTGACCGGAACACACTCGTTTTCCCAAAGCTCCCAATGAAAGGTCTAACTGTCCGTGGGCCAGAATTCTTCAATCCGAAGAAAGTAAAAGCCACCTCCCAATCAATAATACGAATTTTTAGAGGGGTTGGTCGACAAAATTTATATTTTTATCAACCTGGATAGATGGGATGGCCTGTTTTGGAATATGTGTTATAGCGAAATCTCTCCATTCTGAAAAAAAGAGTATAGGAGATCCGGGTTCTCGTCAATCTGTGTATATTGACCAAATGTCGTCGAGTTTTGTTGTTCTGAACAGTTTATTTAAAAAAATCAGATACAGTCAACGTTTGTTTAACGAATACGCCTATATACATTGGCGTGACTACCTAGATAGAGGACACTGTGATAAAACGGGTAAAAAATACACGTTTAAACGAGGCATATATTTGCGTGTTGTATCATCTTTTCGCCTAAGATTCAGAAATCGTGAAGACATGAATGATTGCTGGTGACATTACACTCATAAGTAAATTAATATATCTGTACTGTTATTGCGATTAAATGGTTCGGCTTATTTAGAACCCATTTCATTGAAGCAATGGTTAACACCAGAAGTAGAGTTTTGCTTTTCCAAAATAATAAATTAAGTTTCATATTTAATAAAGTAAAGAAACAGTTTAATTTTAAGTTATGCGGTTATATCAATTATTTACATGTTTCTTGGATTCAGAAATCCTGGTAAATATATCTCATAAAATTACGTTAGAAAATTTAATTTCCAAAAGAAATTCTATTTAGAAGCTAGTTTTATTTTAATAAAAGCATTAGGTTAATAAAAAAATTACCTTTATTATTTATGGCACGATTATAGGGTCTGGTCTTTGAATTCAAGCAGAATGCAAAATAAAAAAAAGTCTTGCTTTCACAGCGACGTTTTTTGGATAACATAAAGTATTCTTAAATAATTTCACAAACGACGAATTTTGATGCTAAAAATTACTGTATCATTTGCCATATTGTTCACATAAAAAATAGCATGTTCAAAATTCATGTTTTATGACCCAAAAAGATGCATTAATGAAACTAATACATTTGCTCTATTTTAAGAAAGCCATACATTTTCATTGATGCCTCTAGTTATCAAATGTTAATAAAATAATGCAGGAATTTTCGCGTTCTTACATTAGGGGGTCTTAGGCTTTCCAACAGTCGTATTATATTGATAAAATGTGATTACCAAATTAGTAATACAAAAAACAAAGAATGCGTCTAAAATGTTACTGAGAAGTTCACCGATTTTATGGTTCATATCTAAACATCTTTTATAGTTGAATTCCAGAAATTTTTGACGTCTTCCAGGTCAAATAGAATCTAGAAATTTTTCTAAATTTTAGAAATGCCAGAATATTCCCCAGTTTTCAGGCATCAGCTCTTGTTAATGAGCAGGAACAGGGGTTAGCGACGATTAATCTTTGTTCAACATCTTGTTTTGATGCGCCGCTATAAAGATCGCCATTTTAGAAGCCAATTTGTAGAATTGTGCAGACTTTGACTTGTCTTCATTTTCGTTAAGATTGACGCGCAGCAAGGAGTCAGTCACGTCCTTTTGTCCACATTGTTGAGGTCACACCTTTGTCGTTTTACGGCTCGAGGATACAAATTTTCGCGGTCTTTAAGTTGGCCCGGTTTAAAAAAACTATTAATACAGACTTAAAGAACAAAAACTTTATGAATTTATTGGAAGTAAAATATAATAGTTGTTTACAATTTACTGATAATGTATTTTTCCATACAGATACGATTTTTTAGGCATAACATTTGATGTATGCTGTTAGAACGACTTTCTTTCTAAATTAGATATCCGAAGTTATCTAATCAATCTATCTTCGGTTGAAGGTATATCAAATATCACACGTCTCTCCTACCAAATCGGCGAGTTCTCGGTGTCGTGTAGTTTTTCGATTTAACCGACCCGGGAGACCGCTGAATGCTTAAAATTCGTCAGTGGCCTGTCGACTGTTTTGCGTAGGGTGACGCATGCGGCGAAATTGCCCACCGTCTTTGCCTCCGTCGAACCCACTGCAATTTAAGACATAATTAGTAAATGCTGATGTTTAAAAAAAAGGTTTCAGAAACTTTGCATAAAACAAATCGTCTGGTTTGACAAATAGAACGATTGATATCGACATCAAAATAGTTTTTGCCGACGGTTATGTGAAACAGGTTGGCGTGTGCTTATTAATATTACATTGCTTCGCTGAATCAGCATTAAAATCGATAGAAATAATTTAAAATCGAGCAGTTTATATTTTTGTACATGTTTTCCGATCAGAATAGTGCATTTTTTTAGTGGAATTGTCGCATGACCTGTAACCTTTTTAGCAAAGAACCGTTGAAACCGACGTTTGTAATTTACGTCATTGAACGCATTAGATTTAAAACATCATTCAAATATAATAAATTCGAGAAACATTCTTCCATAAATAGGAACAGAAAAAGGATTCAGCGATCACGCGGAATAACGCATGTAGCCCAGTCAAATTATAGTAACCAAATGCTTAAACAAGCGTTTATTGTTTAAAGTTTATGAGGTTAATCCATTTTCGCGTTCAGTATTTTTATCATTGCTATTTCATGTTTCCGGATCTGCATACATCACATAATTCGCCGTTAATATTTGCTATACGATGATTTCCCAAGATATCATCTGAATATTTCAAGGTTCTGATTCTCTTAATTGCATGCGAAAGGCATCGGAGAATCCAGAAGTCTCGTGTAGTAACTCACGACGTAAAGCATGATTTGCGTAGTTCACAAAATGTTGTTCTTGTTGTATTGTTATTAATAATACTTATTTCAATTTTGACAATGTTTCTTGATTTTGAGGTTAGCCCTGCATGCTTGTTGATTGTTAAAGGCGTAAGCCGTAGTAAAAATCTTCTTTTATCCTCAATTGTCGTCCTGCGACGAATTGAATCTTAAAAAAACGGTGTTTCGGTGTGTTGTAAGACTGTGGTCTAGGAGGCAATCCCAATCGTGGGGGCAAATATTTAGAACAAGACACAACCAGGGGTCCTTTTAACTTGTGATTGTTTGGTGAGCCGAAATAAATAAAAATAAATCTATGAAGGTTCCACTCAAGTGTGTTGGTTTTTTGACGAAAAACTTCAATTTCTTATTCCAAAGTCTGATCTTAGATCAACCCAACAATCGGCTATTAAACATCTGCTTCAATTGAATGTCAACTCGTTGATGGGCCGCCTTATTGGCTTGGACATTCGTAACTCTTAAAATGAGGCTATCGTGAATCAAAGAGGGCGCACTTAAGGCATCCCTTGTTGTGGGATATTACTTGAACACCGGTTTTAGTTCGCTTTTGATCCTGAATGCCTACTTAACAAAGATGGTCCTATTTTTCTTCGTAGACCCAATATCTCTTAAAATGCGACACGTAAGAAAGACCGAAGAGCAAGTGAAGGCGTGTGATCTACTCAGTAAACTTTAGTTAACAAGGACTGATTGTAGAATTAAAGACACGGATGTTAGTCCATAGGTTGATCTCAGATCAGCCCAACAATCGGCAAGTTCAGATTTGCTTAAATTAATTTCTGGCCCTTTGATGCAAAGTAACTTCGTTTTTTCGTATTAAGTGGCATAAAAAAACATATTTTGATCTTATATGTCACTTGAATTATATGGTAGTGACATTTACCAACTTAGAAGGACAAACGTAGAATTGATTGCATCTTAAAGATTATAAAGATCAGGGCTCAATTATATCAATTTTATCATCAAGATGTTCCACGTTTGACAAAATATAATTCAGAGTACCAATAGAATGTAACCTATGAGTTAAAGTCGCGCTGGGACAAATAGAAAATCTATGGGTAGATAATCCGTGCCGGGCGGTCAATTTACATGGTCTTCACCGGAAGTATTTTTTTAACGGTGTCCAGAACAGTTTGGTAAAAAAATCGAATGCGATATTCTTTATAAAACACAAGCAGTATGTATATGTGTATTTTCCGCATAAGAAACAATATTACGAAAGGACAAAAGAAGCAAACGATGTTTTTAAACAGTGAAAAAATTATTCACAATAAAAGTGTTGTTAGGCGTTCTCACTTTCGTTCATGATGTACACGTAAACATTTTCCCAAACAAACATGAAATGTGTAGCGAAGTGGAACATGCAAGTTTTGTTTAAAAAATGGGAAACGAAGTAGTGTTCTTTTGAGTTGCTAATGTAGCATTTTTTGTGCTTGAAATGAAAATATATTTTGTAAGAAAGTAAGAAACTTTCAATACTTTCAAGTGCAAAAGCAAACGCCCTTGTAATAAATCTAATCGTGGAATTTAAGCCGCATGTTGTTTATTGATGGCGTACAATGAAATAACATCATCTTTTGTAAGATAGTCTCAAATAATGCCGCTATCAGTTCCTGCTTTTGTATTCTTTATTGACGTGCAAAAAATAAGGAAATTTAACTCACGGTTTTTAAGCTTCAGACACCTTCTGCTGAAATTTGAATATAAGCGGTACAATTTTCTCGAGTTCCTTAACAATGTTACAATGAGAACTCAACGTCGCATTTCGTGCTAAATTATTTAGAAATTAGCGTTAAAAGAACATTTAGGAAGCACATTTGATGTTATATATTTGCTTTCACCTACTGCGACCACTGAAATTGCAATAGCAGATCAACCCACATTCCTATTAATTTAGTTATATATTAACTGTAAATTCGACTAACACTGCATCGGTATATTTCTTGCAGCCTAAACAAAACAAAATGTTCACGCATTCCTTAGCCATGCAATGAGAAACTCACGCCGCATTTCGAGCTTAATTAATTATAAATTAACGTTTCAAGTAAAATTGAAAACCGAAGTTTTTTGTCATATGTTTGCTCACTATTTGAACGAATTAATGAAATTGCAATAGCAGATCAATTATCATTCCTATTGATTTCGTAATATATTTGCTGTATATTCGACTTACTATGAATTACGATATCTGCCACAGTCCAGGTTTAACGGAAATTGTTGACTCGTTAATTTGCACAAACATGTAGACATTATTCAAATCTATAACAAAACTAACTAATCATATCTTAATTGAAAGCCGACAAAATAATTTTGAATGCAAAATAGGCTTTTATGAAAAACACATACGGTCCACTTTTGCTTCTGCTGAAGAGAATATATGGAAATCGAATGATATTTTTTCGACTTTTATTAATGTGATAATATTTTATTTTTATCATACATACCATGTTTGACTAGAAAAACAATATGTCTTACAATATTTGTTATTAATTATGAATTTTATTCCACGCATCTAATGCTCACAACATATATCCCCTTGATCGTTAAAATGCATATACATATGTGTGTTAAAAACGTACGAAGCTTTTTCTTACGGTTAAGCACGAGCCTCGACCACTTTCAATCTTCCCAAACGCAAGCCATGCAGCGACGCATACGACTTGCATCGAAATACGCGTGAAGTAAAACTCTTCATCGTACGCGAGGATGAATTCTGCATAGATATCCCTACAACGATAGAAGCCCCCTTTCTCACCATTATGTGCAACCCTTAACAACCTTTTGTAAACCTGAAAGCTCTGCTGGTTTCATCATTGGTTCAGGTCAAAAGCAAGGCGCTGTCGTTCCCTTTGTTATTAGTCGGGAAACGCAGAGGCCAGGCAGTGAGTGCGGCTTTCACTCAGCCTGGCAAGTACCCAACCAGCTGCATTATTTTTGTGAAGGACGTCGAAAGCGATCGCCGCTACATGGTGTACTCCGAAACTGACGTGAGCGTTATTCCCCCTTTCCATGTCTGACTGTAAACACCTAAACACAGATTTTGTCCTTCAGGCTTCCAATCGAAGTAACATCAACACTTACGTTCAGTGTGCGCTTTGTCTCGACCTCGAGCTGGAGCGCATCTTCCCTTTCACATTCATCGTGGCTGATGAACCGCACACGACAGAAGCACCCACACGACACGGTCAAACATATAAAGAATATCGGCCCTGCAACATTTCAGCCTTATTGCCTTCTCGACGCAGTTAAGAGACGCACATCACAATATGAATTCGAACGAATGATGGCGCTTGGAATCGCACGCCCATCCGATAGCATGTGGTCATCCCCGCGCCTTTGTAGCGACTATCGAGCCCTGAACGCAGTCACATTTCCTGACAGCTATCCTTCCGCACATTCAAAATTTTGTATCGTTCCTACCTAGAAAGAAAATATTGTCGACAATCGATTCGGCCTGGGCGTATAATCAGATACCGATCGCCTTGTGGACATCTTGAAAACGAAAATTACTACTCCGTTTGATCATTCGAATTCTTACGGATGCCGTTTGGGCTCAGAAACGCTGTCTAAATGTCTCATCAAATCTTCGCGGTTTTTTCTTCTGTTGTTCTAATATCGATGGCATTCTTGTAAAGAGCAAGAACGATGAAGACCACCTGCGACATTTGGTTGTGGTTTTTCGTCGCACTGATTAACATGGGCTCGTGGTGAACCCCGAACAAATGCCATTTTAGCCGAACCTAAGTAAGTTTCCCAGGTCACTTGGTAAATGATCTAGGGGTTCGACCACTGGACGCGAAAGTAACAAATGTTACTAACTCTTGGAGCCCAGCAAAATGCTACATTCCAAAAGTTCAAGGAGGTCTCGCTGCCGTTTCTATATTGGTTCATCCGCGCCCTGATGTCCCACTATCTGTGATAGTAGATGGTTCGAACACTGCAGTCGGCGCTGTACTTAACCAAGGGGACGAGCATCGGCGACTAACCTTTTTTTTGAAGTCTTTATCACAAACCGAAAGCAGATACAGAACCTTCGGTCGTGAATTATTGGCTGCTAACATAAGCGTTAAGCTTTTTCGCCATTTTGAAGGAAGTGACCGCATTTTAATTTTCACTGACTATAAGCCGTAGATTCATGCAGTAGCCTCTTACTCTGCGTTCTCTGTTCTGCGACAACACTAAAGGTTCCCCTTGCCCGCAATACATGCGGCGCCAAGTTTTCGAAATGGTTCATGGTCCATCGCGCCCTGGTATTCGCGCAACCACCCTACTGGCTGCCGAAAGGTTTTCGTTGAAGGGATTGCAAACGGACGTCTGCCTGTAGACACGGGTATGTGTGATAGTATTGTATGGAGGGATGAATTAACCCTGAATATAGCATAGACGAATTTTCTCGGTAATATCGGTCGAACTCAAATAGCGAACCGATACCTTAAAAAAATAAGACACCTGCAGCAAGGAAAAATCGTATTCGTAAGTGTAACGTACAATATACGTCAGTATAGTTAAACACAATAAATAATTATAGAAAGCAATCACCACACCCACCTGGGTGCAGCAGCTTCGATGACATGCGGTCATTGAACGGCGATATCAAACCCAAATGCTCCGAGCGCCGAGGTAGAACTTTCGAGCCTTGGTCTTGAACGGATGGAATCGTATAAAGCGCATAACCTGGTTCAGACAAGTGGGAATCAGTAGCATGGACGGCTTGTTCAGAATGATGGGAGTCGATGGTTGGCATAGATTGTTTATCGAATCGGATTTGATCGACATGCCGACGATGACTTGATAAATCAGTGACGTCGATGATGGTAACCATACTATTTCCACTTTTTCCATGAATAAAAGACGGTCAAAAATCAAACCCTTTGAAAAAGGTTACTTCTCCCGATTTCAGGCTTTGGAACGATGTATTGAATAACATAACCGGACTTGATCAGCATTACGTTACTGCATCAGGCAAATGTCGATAGACCGATCTTAGTCTGTAAATGTACTTGGTTTCATAGATGATATAGCTGCCTTCGGAGTCTTGACAAAGTTCGCTGCTAAGCTTTTCGACTGAGAATGCGTTGGAGTCGTGAACAAATGCAGGCAATCAAGACCTTTTACCCAAGTGACCAAATAGTCGGCGTTAAAATATGCACCATTGTCCGTAACCAAAACGAGCGGAATAACTTAACGACTCAATAAATTTCGAAACACCGCTTTAGTTAAGTCAGCATTGACACTGGTTGTCAGAAATACTTCAAGCCAACGTGAAAATGAATCGACCACGACAAGAGCATCGCAGTTGCCGAGAAATGGTCCACAATAATCAGCATGTATACGTGGCCATAGCTCACAAAACCCTTGGAATGGAGACCATTGAGAAAGCCTCAAGGGCAACTTGTGCAAGCATCCATCACACCGGGCAGCCATTCGCCGGATATCGGCTTCAAGTTGCGGCCACCAACATGAATATCTTGCCAATTACTTCATTATATCAACACCAAGATGACCGGAAAGCAGATCGTACAAGAACAGATTTTCGCAGCACTGCTGGTACCACAATACGGTATTAATAACATAGTAGACCTTCTGCAGTGGAACCCAAATCGTCATTCTGAGATGAGACGTCTGTCGTCATGATCGGGCCTGCTGACACCATGGACAAAAATGTCATCTTGGTAAACTTCAATACCATTAAGGCCATCAAATATGCAATTCATACACTGCTGTAAAATAGCGGGGGCAACATTTAGCCCAAAAAGTAGAACGTTGTTCCTGAATAACCCAAAGAGTGTATTCATCACTGTCGGCAAACTGTATTCATCATCAAGTCGAATCTGCAGGTAGGCATCTTTTAGATTAATTTTCGAGAAAAAAACTCGACCCTTTGAATGTATAAAGGATGTCCTTAGGTTCCGGAGTTGTACATGTCTTCTGTAACAATCAGCGATTGAGTGTCATCCTGTAATCACCATATATCCGTGGTGTGCAACCGTCGGATTTGTATAGTGTCACAATAGGAGTGGCCCATTGCTAACAGGTCACTGGAGTCAGTATATTGCTTTCCACCAATTCGTTCGAAGTCCGTTCAACAGAGTCTTGTAAGCCGAAGGCTATAATCCTCCGCTTCAAGAAAATAGCAACTCCGGCAACCTTTCGTTTGACTTTGGG
>JAPUBX010001231.1:0-259278 GCA_028672205.1 Proteocephalus fallax | reverse complement strand
TCTGGTATTTTGACAGTCCCAATTAAGGGCTCGATTATTTTCCATGACCAATTTCAAGGAATCTTACAGAAAATTAAATAAATGGCGTAGCCGTTGACACCCTGAATCATTTCATGCGTGAATCTGTGGCATCCAGTAAAAATGATACTTCGCCTTAGCCTCTGCGGATATTGTGGGGTCTTACAATGAGATGGACCTGTTGAAAGATGCGTCTCGAAAACGGATCGGACCATCCTCGTAGATATCGGCTCCAGCGCGAACACGGGTTCGATGGTCAAGATCTCTACAACAAATGATACACCATATATGCTAGCGTTTTTTGTGGGTCCGAACTGTTGGAAGCAATAGCCTGAATTCTCGACGAGCACCACTGTGTTTGTTTCTGTACTTTGATGGACGAACTTCGGAGAGGTATGCAACACCTTTTTGGAAGTCGTTTAGCTTACGGCTGGTGAACCATTGACTTTTGTGGGATTTGAGACGCAGGCAGCAAGCATCCTGGAATGGATTTCCTCCGCCAGATTTTCAAACGCGTTTTTACGGAGACACCCACACTTGGTTTTGCTCGCCTGTCAAGCGGTTTACCATCGGGGTTTGACTGCTGCTGAATGCCACTTGTAGTGGTTGAGTTTCAGTTAGAGATGAAGGACCGGGATTTTAACCATAAAATCCCCGCAACCAGGGGTTCTTCTTCTCCCTTGCACACCGTACTTGCATGGGTAACGAGCGGTGAATTCGTGGTGTTGCTGTTATTTCGAGTGGCAAGGGTGAATCCACCTAAGCAATATTCATCCGCGGGACCAGCTCATCCCTCGCTTGAGACAACCTTACAGCGGGGACATTCTTTATTCTTCATTCTTTCGTGGCATCGAGTAGTACGGCATCTCGGGGCCGCTCTTCTTCGCCATGAGCGCCGCGCTACCGCTCTGCATGTTCGCCTTTCTATTCGCCCAATTTCGGATGCGCGCTCCCGGGGCGAGGACATTTCTGCAGATTCTGCACTTAAAATACGGAAGACGCGTCCACATGCTATGCTGTCTCATGGCGATGCTCGTCAACATCGATATTGTCGTCTCGGTGGTAAAATGTGAGTTTGCTGTAGTGGATTCTTGCTTGCTTTGTGAGAGCATCTCCTGTTACTAGTTGATGAACCGGCTTCATAAATGTCCTGGATTGCATCTTCGCATGAACAGAAATCGGTGCCCAGGTCAGAACAGATTGAGCCGCAATTCTGGTTCCAGCGGCGCGAACCGTAGACTGACTGCCAGCACAACCGCTCCACACTCGCTTTGACGGTAGCATTCTAGAACCGGGCGTGGTTACGGGAAACTTCGATGGTCTGAGAGCTCCATGAGGGGCCAGTGTCGTACGTGGTCAAACAAACGCAGCGATGTCTACTTTCCTTTTTTAAGAAATTTCCCACGTTCCAGGACAGGTAGATGAATAGTTCGACTTCAGAAGATTCACATATGCGCTTCTACAACGGCCCATAGTGAATCTCGGTTGATCGATGTGGATGACTAAACGCTGAGACGCGTTCGTTTATCATAAAGAAGAAACCAAATAGCACGAGACATGTGCGTGTTGATCGCGATTGGTTTGCACCCTGGTGGAAAAGGTTCTCATTGCCCAACGTGTTTCGTGAATTTTTAATTTGGCGCCAAAAATAAGGAAACCTTTGTGCTAAATCTATTATCGGGGTAATGGAACCAGCATTCGTATATTTAAAAAATAAAGTGTAAGGAATTCCAGCCAATTGGCCGTCTAATTATTGTAAAAAACTAGCCCCACGGGCGACTTGCTATGCTTCTCGTTAAACATTACTTTTACCTTTGACGGACATGTCAGCTTAGTGGCGATGGCGAGAATCGATAAGTTAGATGACAGCCGTGTGCATTCATAATAATAATAATTGTAGCGGCTTTATTGATGTCACGAGGACCAAAACTTTCAGCATAAAACAAGACAGTAGAAAAACTACTAGACATGAAAATAGTCTTTTAGTTCCTGCTTCACCTGCTTTGGTGAAACTAAAGTCTCCACAACAGCAACTTTCAAAATCTTTTAAGACCTACCGATTTAAATTTTCCTGTATGACGTTTTAGCCGGAAGTAAGGTGTATCTATCGATTTCGGAAGATCTGACCATTTCGTTCATATGGATAATTACGGTAATTTCTGCGGGAATCTGTGTGAGTCTCGGCAACATGACGAATATGATGCCCTTCAGCTCTACCATGTTCGTCTTCCAATTGTCAACGACGCTGGCGTTTGCCGTGGGGATATTTTATCAACAGAACAAAGCTGGAAAATTAGGTAAATCCAATAGCGTCTGCCAACTCCGTATTTATTATCCTGGCCATCGTGGTTTTGTAAACATTTATTGTGATTACTGTAATCAAGGCTATCTTGCCTATCCAACCAATGAAGAATCTCTCTGATACCTGGTGTCCCATTTCCCCTACTTCGATTGCTTCGAAAAAGGAAATTGTGCCTCTTTCTAGGTCCCCAGAGCCAAAGAGAATTAAGAATTAATTTATAATAATATTGAATCCCAAAAGCCTGCCGTCAAGAGGCCACGAAACAATTGCTTTGTTTTTTACAGGCTCTTTGGAGGCCGTTTTCGATGTAGTGAAGATGGTTGGGCTAAATGCCAGTGGATCCGATCCTCTCTCGATGCGCAACTTGCCGGCCTTTAAAGCTGCTTTCCTGAAGTTCATCCGTAAATATGCAGATAATTGTTGTTTTTTAACCTGTTGCGACTTTTTAAAAGAGCGACGATTTTGTTTAATTATCACCTCCTATTGTGTTAATATAAATTTTGTAAACTCCTGATCTCTATAAAGCGTTTAAGATCTGAAGAACTAAAGTTATTTACTCAGCTGAAACCGGAATCATAAGTTTGTCTAGACGAATCCCCGTCATGGCCGACCGACCGGCAGAGGAAACCAATTCATGTGTTTCTGAAACGCTCCCCTGAATGTGCGTCAAGATATTCGTGATCCGCGAATTTTAGTTGGACCAACCTCAATACCTCTTCTCTTAGTAGAACTACGTTATGTCCTGCGCGTCAAATGTTTAGCCTCTCTAAAGGGTCAAAAGGACAAAGCTCCATTGAACCACAACTTGCCTTACACGATTTGAACAAACAAATTGTTAACTCAAAATCCACGAGGACATTAGGCACTCGCAGTCACGTTCACATTTCCTATTATCTCTTGAATAAGCCAACTAACAGTGATGTTTGTTTGTACCCACTTTAGTTCAGATCAACCAGCTGATGTTTGATCAGTCCATTTGGGAGTCCTGTTTTTACGCAGTTCCTGGGCAGGAGTCCTGGGGCATTGTCGCGATGTCATTCATTTGGTTCACATTCCCACTGCTCTTCGGCACCGCCTGTGGTCTCGCCGCCCTAGCAGTACCCAATCTGGTCGAGAATCTGCAACATTATCGTACGTAATTAATCGCTCTGTTAAGACTGCATGATCGACGAGGCGGCAGTGACTGGCGTATTACTCCTATCGTTGTCTCGCCCCCGCTTGAAGAGGGTCCACATCTCTATGTTTGAATCAAATCTGATTGGTTGGGTGGGTGGCAAAGTGAGTATTTGACAATGAGCTGTAAAGTATTTTTATTTTCTTATATTGTAGATGAGATAAATGTGCCTGCAATACATATGATTTTCGGTCATACCGGGATATTCTTCCTCTTTACGGCATATGCTCTTATTGTTACAACGGCGACAACCATGCAACTATTCGCAATGAGCAAGATCCTCACATACGATGTATTCGCGATTTACATATCGGTAAGCAGTTCTTCACACTCTATTCTTGTTGGGGTCTGTCTATACGCTGAGATAGAAACTGCTTCGATTAAAGATGGTTCGTTTTGCTTAATCAATAGAAGCGAAGGTCATTCAATTTCATCTAAATGCCATAAGCTCCCTATATATTTTATAGTCTTAGAAACATACTTCGAATATGTTCTGGATAGTGAGCCGAAATCTAAAGCCAGAGATCCAAATCGGCCGCACTGGAGAACTTTGTGTTACCTTATAAGGGAATGTTTTGCTCGTAACGATATGGCAGTGTGAGAATGTGTTTGGCACTATTTGGTGTTACCTCGATTTTGAATTTCAGCCGTTTCGGGTGTGTTTTGACGATAACTGTTGCGTGCTCTGTGGAAAGTCGAAGGAGCACTACGCCCGACCGAAAGACAAATGCACCTGCTGCCTCTATGAGGATTGCGTCGACTGCCTAAACGAGACGAGGTAACGTTTGTTTGTGGTCGCTGACAAAATTGGAGTATTTGTTTGTGGACGCAATAAAATGGATTGCGCGCTGGGGTAGCGTTTTCGTCGATTCGGGCAAGAAAATTAGTAGATAGTCAGATTGTCTAGGTGCTTCGTCGTGGGGCGCGGTTAGCAAAAATTTAATTTTAAAGAATAGTATTTGTATTGTCTAAACAAACCCAGGACAATGGAAAGATGACTGCAAGAGACTTCTGGAGTTGCATGTTCCGTCAGAATTACCTTACACCAATGGGCCCACGTTTTTCACAAGTTCCACAGCTCGGCGTGGATTGATATTCGTGGTATCGTGTAACAATTTTGCTGAAAATCATGAAATCTGCTAGACATGATGTTGTTTCCTGGATTATGACGATGACTATAATTTTGTACTATCTTGTCCAAACTAGTGACTACATGCACGCCTGTCCGGTTCATGGCGACTACTTGAGCTACACACGCGAGCTTCGTCATATTCACGGAATAAACATTATCATCGTTATCTGTGGAATGCTGCCTCTGGGGATCTTGTTGGATAACCCCTGGGTATGTCGTTGATTGGCTTGATCCTGGTTTGCCCTTTCTTTCGCCTGGGCGGGAGTAACTGCCTTCTATTTTAGGTATCTCGGATAGCGTCGAGTGATATCCTTAGTTACGGCGTAAATGGCACCATTGGAACCTTTTTGTTGACTCTCTTCTGGTCGGGAATTACTGAACCGGCCGCCTTTTATGGCATACTTGTCAGTGCCGCCATGGCGAGCGGCGTTTTGATCATCCATAGCACAATGGCGAGTTCACACGTCCCCATGGCAATCGGTAAGGCAACCGCGGTCGCTGCCGTTCGCATTTAATCTCTATGCCAGACTGAACTTTGTGTAAGATCTGTACCTAGTTATAGTCTCACAAAGATTATCAAATTCGGATTGTTGTTCTAGAATTCCGCTTCCCGTGTCTGTTCATTGTTTAAACGTCTTGGTTTCGGGAAAATATTTTTTTAATTAATGTAGTCGATCGTTGTGTGTAATAACGTTAATAAAAACTCTATAATCGGTCACAACATGTTTATGACTGCAGATTCGACCACCCAATAAGTGATTATAATAGTAATATTATTGCGCAAATTTATTATGAATAAATTACGTATTGCGCAGAAACTATTCTAGAATTAATAATAGTAACGAAGCCAACAAACCTTAACGTTTGACACAATAGAAGAAGCTTTATTCTCTGGTTGTCACCGAGGCATTCATCTTATTCAATCATAAACTCGATATTTTGAGGGTTGTGTCACAATAATAAAAGTGAGAAATGCTCATTTATGGACAAATTGGAAAATTTTGAGAAATTTACTTATCGAATTCCATACCGATTCAAAACGAATCCACAAACATAATTGTAATTGTTATTTCTTATTTTTTACACATTTCAGATATCGCCGATGTTAATGTCATCTCATGCAGCACTGGTCTTGTATTCGGGTTCATTTTGCCGGTGGTTATTTCACTTTTGTCCAAAAAAAAGTCCAAAAATGGAGCCATGGATTACAAAAAAATGCTAGAACTGGATAACCCACTGTACCCATGGGGACCTACTTATTCGAAGTTAGTAGACTGATTTCTTGACTGTTTCTTTTTCCGTCTAGGATATTTGACCTTCCTTTAACAGCGGCCGGACAATTAACCGTCGAGCAAATGAATTTAGCCATGTGGCCGTCAAGATTAATTGCCCTGATTGGCTTGTCGGCATTCGTATTTATGTGCGTTTCATTAACAAGTCTTGTCTGTATTCCGGAAATGTTCAGTCTTGTGGATTTTCGCATTTGGGTATATAACCTGTTTTATTAATAATCAACTCTATAGATTGTTTTTCTGACAGTCTCTCTGATAATTTCGCTGATCATATCAATTACATTGCAGCCGTTAAGTGTATGTCCGGCAGTTTGCCGAGTTGTCAACAACATTGTTGGAAAATTGTTTCTGAACTCCAAGAAATGTCAAATCCCTGAAATCGAGATTATTCCCGCAACAGACAGAGAAGAAAGGTACAGTTTAGAAGTTTTGTGTTAAAAGACTTTTGGGAATGTTTGCATTTAATGGGCGCTATTTAAATCAATTTCTATGGTATTTTAACAAGCTCTTTTTTTATTTTTAGGACAGAATCGATTTCCGATGTGACGACTGACAATTGAAGGGCAAAGGGCCTGAATGCATTCACTATTCTTCTTCATCTCGAACAGCTTGTCATGTGGTCTCTGTCTAATGTCTATTCTCATGAAATCTATTCCTTTTATTACAGCGGTCATTTTTTCAACGTAGAATTTCCATTTTCTTTACCTGAACCATAGTCTAGCATGTAGTGCAATTGTGTAATTTCGATTTAGGTAGGGCTGCGTGAGTTTACGAATTTAGGAAAAAGAAATCCCTGATGCTTCGAGCAGATTCCCGACACCATATGTATATGCCGGTACAAAGTAGGGATATCTAGGACAAAATCATTGGTTTCCGACATCAAATAGCCCTGTCTTTACATCGTCTTGAATTAATCGCGTCCGGTCAACAAAGGAACTTTTTTTCGTGACTATTCTCTCACTCTACGTTCAAATTAGGGAATCGATAAAATTTTGTATTTGAAGGCTTATATTCGTTTATATTCAGTAGGCATATAGTCGTAGACTCTAAGTGAAGACTAATGACATCAATGAGTAGGATACGTATACTGGCCTAGAGTTAAATTTATTAGAGTTTTGACAAAATAATTTTTCACGAGACTGCGGTATCTCCAGTTAATGCTTCTCTATCATCGCTGTGACTGCTGAAACCTGGGAATTGTTACACTGTAAGACAAATTTGGGAGAGTAGCAGTAACATTTAGCTAGCGAATGTCTGTAATGAGTATTCAAATACTTCGCTTTCACTGATCGTTGATAAATGTGTGTGTATAGAATCGAATGCAATCACTAGGAATGTCTTTAGCACTTCGGGCATGATCTATCGTTTAATTGTGCCTGCGATGTCTCCGGGTTGATGGATCCCCTGTTAAGGGGCGAATTTCGCAAGGTGGGTCGGCTTTTCTTGTGTCTCCTAATCTAAAATGCCTCAGAATGTTAACCAGCTGGCCGGATAGAGGGGGTTTGGTGAGTACACGACAGGTTTCGTCGGAAATTTCGGGTCCGGCAGCCGTGCCTTTATTAGGATGTCATCGGCTTTAGACGCATGAGAAACAGATGTCTTGATTTGTTCAATGAATACCGTTCAGGGATATCTTAAACTTCTTGGATGCAGGTGACACCACGGAGAAAGGTCCATCATACGGAGCTCAAAAAAGGAACGCATCGGTTGCATGATCGCATCTGTGGATCGACCTGTGACGTTCTGGATGGCGGTCCAGCACCCATCACGTTTCTGAAGCCTCGGTATGGCATCGACGATATGCAAATGAAGGTTCGGCGTCTCCTAAAATCACCAAAGGCGCCTTCGGTGACTGTTAGATGAACTCGCACTCGAGTCAGTTGTTTGACAACTTTATCGACGACCCGGTGTTACATTAACGCGTATGCACCCGTTTATAATCCAGAACTTTTTAGAAAGATCACTTTACATAAAAATTTAAACTGTCGAAGCGGGTAGGCAGACAACTGAAAAGGAGGACTAAAACTTTCAGCATGAAACAAGACAGTATAAAAAGCACGAGATTTGAACATTTTCTTTTATTTCCTGCTTCACCTGCTATGGTGAAACTAAAAATTGGGGAAATCAGTAATGACCGAATTCGATATGCCGCCGTTCTTGTGGGTATTGAACGGTATAGCCTACGCCTTGGTCGAAGAGATTAACCCTATAAAAAGAGGGGATGGGTCACTTAAAAAAGTGATTTGTGAACAACTATTGAAGTGGCGTTAAACGATGATTTCTTGAATGAAGAGAATATGCACGCCACTAGAAAACGAGATTATTTCGAAAAGCCTACCAAGGGTTACAAATTCAGAAAGGGGAATTATACAGTCATGGACAAAGATTTACATACGGCTAGAGATTAAACCAAGTCTCCTGAACCGGTGAACTAAGAAACAGAGGCGACGACATTTACCAAAGACAGTGTCTACATGATCAATCCATGATAACCGACTGTTAAAAATAACGCCGAGGAATTTCTATTTTGGGCTCGAGGCGAAATTATGGAGTTAAGAGATTACGGGAGTATCAACATCGGCTCTGAGGTAAACAGTTATGGCGATGCATTCAACAGAAGACAATTCTCCGAATACCACTCGATTACCTCAGTGACAGCCTGTCCGAGCTGTTGAGAATCACCATTCGTCTTGAAGGCATGGCATAAAATCAAGTCATCCGCGTATTTTATTCGTGTCACGTCCTAAGGGGACCGAAGGCTAGACGTGTTATGGTTGAAAAGGAATGCATATAGCACTGTGCCTTATAAAACACCGCAATTATTTGGCAAGGAGGGTGAGGCTTCATTTCCGACTCTTACGTGTTGACGTCGTTTAGAGAAATAAATTTGAAGCCAATTAATCAACCATCATTCAACGCCATCTTCACATAGTTTATAAAGAATATTTGAGCGTAAGATAGTGTTGAAAGCAGAGCAAGAAAACTCCCTTGGCGGCTTTCACTCCAGCATCAAGTGAATAGTGGAGGATGTACGAAAACGTTGCCACGCCGTCCAGAGTGTTTCTTTTTTTATTTGTAATCAAACGGCAGTTTTAAGCGTCATTTTTTTTAAATGTAAGGGCATTAACTCGAAGATTAAAAACTTTGGTCTTCGCCAATATACAATACGGTGTTTATAATCACGAAGGAAATTTGTCAATTTAAATATATCGATCAACCAATCTACAGCGGGTTTGTTTTTTGTGGTGTGTTAATTTACGCTATTCTTTGGATGTTTTACGGGTAAAATCGTGGCATCATTTTCATTACATTTATGATATTTGGAAATTATTTGACGCCTACTATTTCATTGCTTAATAGTTTCAGTTATCTCTCTGTTTTCAAATTCCACACACACGTTAATGTTTAAATAGCCTGTTAAACTTTAATTGACTCATTATTTCTCTGGGTTGAAGGATTTAAGTCACTTGTGCGTGGCATTTTTTCGATCACGTGTCCTGTTTAATTGCATACGATTTCGTGGTTACGCAAAAAAAAATTGTTTGTTTACATTTACATATATTTTTAGATGGATGATAAAAAGTTGGTTCCGCGAAAAGTGTGGGAAGGCTCCATACCCGTGTGTCTTCGATTAGCATCAGACGAAGCTTCTTCAGAAGCCACTATGGCTCTCCCTCCATTTTTCGTATGTTTCGCTGACCGCGTTTTTATAGGTATTTTTGTCTCTCGTTAACCGTGATTTTATTTTTAGCTTCTAGTGCCGCGTATCACCTATTTTCCCCTCGTGCTTGAAAAGATAATCCGACAAATGCGGACGACATCGATGACAGCATCGAGGTCCTCCACCGAACTAGCTTCCGCCAGCCCAGGTGCCCAAGCGGTCGACGAAGAACAATATGAATCTAGCTACTGGTTATCGTCTCATAATGACACTCCTCTAAAATGGTAGGGTTCCGTGTGGGCGCTGTTTTCTACTTATGTATATTGTTTAGTTGTGTTTGACGAGCGAGGGTCATTTCACAAGTCGTGCTCACGATTATCTATTATAAAGCTATATTGCTTCAATATGAAGCTCGTTTCATTGATAAAACACGTTGATCGCGTGTGTCTTAGGCTGATAAATTATCAATTGATCGCATGATTAAGCTCCAGGGAAACCCATCTTACCAATTGCTAAGGAATTCGTCGTTCTGTTTTAAAATTCCTTACGCTTTGTTGGGTACCGAGAAGGATCGATAGTGTGGTGGTTAGCATCCTCGCTCGGTCCCAATTCAGGCGACTTCGGCTGCACTGTGGACGCCACCTGTCAGCATATTCCTCAGAAACCTCAATGCGAACACCCGGGAAGCCGGTTTATCCTCTAGTAGGAGATCGCCGCCAAATTTGGATTTTGGGACCAGAAAGAAGTAGTAGTTCTAGCCTTTTGGGTAGTCATACCGCTAGTGGTACATTTCTAGTGTTTGATCGCACCTATGGCTCCAAGTAGCGACAGCCTCCACACCCCCGTAAACAGCTTGACGCTAGGAACAAACCAGATAGGCGTTGTTGGCTTCTCGAACTCCCGTGATCGTCTCCAGTTGTCCCAGGCATGTGTGGGCCGATCTCGGCAGACTAGGCGTAGTAGATCTACACCCAAAATTCCACCACCAGATAGGCGGTTCTGTTCTTCGGGATGTTTACTATCTTTCAGTGCGCACTTGATTATGCGAATGCTAAATTACCCTCTATGACAAAATGTCCTTGGAAGCTAGGGATATCACTGTACACCAAGTCTCTTCGTATGAATGCAATTACCCTCATGGCAAACCCTCATAAGGCAGGTTCATCCTCTTGCAGGAGGAGATTTCGTTATGCTTTTTACAGCGAGCAATGGATGCAATTTTCACAAACCTTCCGTTTATTAAATTATAGTAACACTGTTATTTCGATCATATTGCCAGCACTTTTTTAGCAGTACCTCCAACTTTTCATTGATCAACCTTTGTAGGCATTATCCTGTGGGACTCCTTTTCGACTTGTACGCCGGCCCCTCAGCAAAACTCCCCTGGGAAATCACAATTCACTTCAAAGTACGTTTTCTCAACAGTGTGCTTGCTTTCTCCGCTTCTGATGGTCTCTGCTGTTTGTGATTCCCTAATTGGTTTGTTCACCCCCAGGCCTACCCATCTGACATCCTCTTGGCCCCCCCAGTCTCCTTGAAGGCCATCGAGGCCGTTTTTCAGGCGACTCTGAAGGAAGCCGATCAGCTGAAGCACCGTGGGCGTCGGGGTCCGGGTCCCGTGTTTCCGCGACTTCTTCCTCACCAGACCATGCAGCTGTGGACGGGTCTCCTGCAACACAAGTTCGAGCAGTTCTGGTCTGTGAACCAGCGGTTCATGCAGGGTGCGCCGCTCGTCGAAATGCACCAGCAGCAGCCGTCTTCCGCGGCCAGTAAGTCACCTGCGCCGCCTGCCTTAGTGACCTGATGCAGTAGCGGTCAGCATCCTCGCTCTCTTGGTGATGGGCCGGGGTGGTTTGGACTCCCAAGTCAGACCACCGCGGGGGGCACTGGGGATGCCGTCATCGGTTAAAATATTCCCGAAAATCTTCATGACAAAGCCCCAATGACGCCGGATTATCTGGAGGATAAAAAATTAGATCTTTTGAAATTTAGATGGGCCTGTCTTTTCGCCTGCTCTGTGCTTGGTTTGAAGATAACTTTCTCGCCTTCTTATTGGTTGCCTTGTGATTGGTGCACGTGTTTACACATGATCAAATAGCATATTACGTTGGGTATCCACACACCACTGGCATCTGGGCATTGCGCGACGCATACCGGAGGCTCAACCGTCTTCACGGATTGCAGCCTCCCTTCAAGGTCAGCGTAGATTAACGTCCGGATTGTGTTGAAAGCCGACCTGAAGCCCAAGAAGTCGCTCTTGCATCGAGTGAAGAATGGCGGGTTGTCGGTAATTGCAAACGACACCGCGTAATGGTCAGCGGATTCAAAGATAATGCCATCATTGTAAGCATCAAGATCAAGGCAACCACTTAGTTGACATGAGTCGCGGCTTTCTGTCAATCTGTGGCAATTTTGCAATGGGACGTGCGTTTTATTGATTTGAACGCCCGCAATTTCAACAAAAAACAGAAGAATTACATAATAATCATACAATTTCCCATATTTAAATTTTTTGGGGCCTATAATGTTCTGACGACGATGAATATTCAGAATAAGTAGGCAGATCATCTCGACGTACTGGGACCAATCAGCCCGCAGGGCATCGACTTATAGATGCCTCTCCGCCAATGGGATTTCGGTAGTGTATAGTTTTTAAGGCTTTTCATAACGGCAAAAACGTTACCTTTTCATGGAAGAAGAAGACGACGATGTTGAGGACAATGATGAAGCCGGAGACGGTGGAATCTCGAATGCAGGTCACGCGGGTGGGAACGCCGACGAGGCCGATGACATACCCCGGGAGACCCCGGTTTCTGCGGATGATCCGGCAGCCGTCATGGTTGCTACGGGCGCTATGCGTGCCTTTCGACACTGTCCCCTTCGCCTCTACTTCTCCACGGTGGCCTATGGCGAGGCTGCGGAGCAGGATGGCGTCACTGTCGCCTATCTGCAATGTCTGATTCCTCCGTTTCATGAGGTTCACCGCACCCCAAACACCCTCGGGGACGCTGTCGAGCTGCTATTCACGTCACGCGCCGCTCTGAAGAGTTCTCTACGTAAAGATGGTATGTTTTGTTATTGCTACCTTTTGTGTTTCAGTAGACATGGTTTTTTAACATGAGTGTAAGGCGTTCTTGACGCAAGACAAGCGAAATGTCCAATAAAATAACGTCTTTATTGTTCATGTCAGTGGCCGTTTTCGTTTCTTTCGTGATATGCATTGCGAAAATTTAAGTAACCCGTTTATTTTACCGTTTAATAGATTATATCTTCGTCCTCCACGGTGTGGAGACTCCTATAGAAACGCCGATCCAGTGGATGTGCGAAAACATGGCCTATCCAGACAACTTCGTACACGTTGTTGCTCGCCGAAAAAAACAGTCGTGATTGACATTGATGAAACTGCCAGACGAGCGCCTCTATTCAAATGTCTTTCATTTGCTATTGTATCTGTCATATTCATCCACTGCTATGTATAAATCACTCTAGTATTATGACAGCCTGGAATTATTCCCTCTGGGTGGGTGTCAGCAGCTAGTCTACCTGGGGTTGTCCCTGTAATTGGACACGCGGTCGCCACAAATCCGCACCCAACGTGAATAGTTTTCGTTGTTGTTGTTGACTTCACTGCACACACCAATTGCGGGTAACACCGGCTCCAAAATCTGCTTTAAATTGTGATTTTCTTGGTAAAGATCGACGGTCGACAATTTAATCCGCTGGCGATATTGGAAGTTATGTGCTCGTATTTTTATACTTTCAGCGTGTCGCTCTGTAAAAATCCTTATTCAATCGATTGAAGTAAATTATGTGTTCGATTGACCGTTTGCGGGATATTTCCAGCATTGGTTTCGCACTGCCCTGTAGCAAGTGGTACGCATCGATTTAATTAATTGTTATTCTACTTCTGATGCTGCAGCTAGTCGCGTTAATGCTCCGGTTATTTTAGATTCTAAAAACGACAAGCATTGTTGCGCGTCCGGACCTATTTGGAAAGAATAGGGGCCTAATCACCTGCCTTTTAGTGCCACAAATTGAAAAAACGATGGCACGCGTAATTACTGCATGGTAAATGTGCTGTCGACATTTGAAAGGAGAGTTCGACTACAGTTCTTGATATAGGCCCCTTCTAACATCCTGCTTATTGGTTAAACGGAAACCCGGCAACTGTATAAATCGTGGGAGGTTCGCCATTACGCGTTGACCAAAGTATATATTTCGGGGTTAAATCGACTCTTTTTAGGAATCTTGGTGACGGGAAAGCGGTGATTTACCCAGAGAAGTACCCTGGTCTATTTCTCTATTTTCCTTACACACTTAAAGGAATGCTTTCTAAATGCCTGTCTCTAATGTCGCTTAATGCTCCCCCGGTAGTCGTTTTACGTGCTCAACAGATTATTTATGTTCCTGTGGCCTTAATAAATTAATCGATTTAATTATACCATAAGCCCTGTGTCAAATAAGACAGAATCTGTTCACCCAAAAGAACAATTAAATGGATCTCAATACTACGTTTTATACAAAGCGACTGAAACCGTTCTCTATTGGAAGCTTTCCTCGTTGTATCAATCGTAGCCGAGGGTTCGTGAGTTCCTCTAGGCTAGAATACCAGCCACCCAGACACAGTGATATGCCCCCAGCATCGGAAACCGGATGGTGATTCATCCAGAATTTAACCAACAGCCACTTCCATCTCTTGGGGTGGTGGAGGGGACGCCATCTTCCCTAGAATCTTCAGGAGAATGCCGCCCGAAACAAGTAAATAAATCGTAGCCGTCGTCAACGTGTATCCAACTCCTCCACACCTAACCTACCCGTTAGTTTTAAACAACAATTCAAATCCGAATCTCCCGTTGATTTATTCCACTCGTGCAGTTTTAGAATAGGAACTTATTAAACTCGTGTTTATCGCCAGAGTGTGTATAATTGCTTGTCGCAATTTACGTCTCCCCCGAAAAATGGCCGACACGCGCCAACGCCGTCCTATCAGCGTTGAGTTGGTGGCGACCAATGAGCACACCTGCTCAAGTTCATTGATTTTTTGGGAATGCACGGCACGAAACGCTCATTGGCGCGCTCCTCCGGATGACAGGCCGTCTTCTGCCCAATTTTAGCTTTTCTAACTTCGTCCACGTTACGTCTTTAACTCCGCACCTCGTCCTCCACGCCCCAATGCGACCGGGAAACCCTCGAGGCGCGGTTTTCGCCGGCACCAAGGGCTCCTGCACCAACAGCAGCAATGCCAGCCTGCTGAGGGCAAATGCCATGACGCCGTTTGCCCCATCAGTGATTCCCTGCGGCCAGCAGCTTCAGGCGGACAGCGGCGGTTGCAGATCGCATCTGCCGCTGGCCAGTCCGAAGCGTCTTCCCTGTGGTCTTGTGGATTTGTTTGGACTCCGGGGAAGCTCGATCGATGTGCCGAGACTTTCGCAGAACCCTGTAAGTCCCTCTTCTGTCGTTAATTCTTGTCGAATTGCCGCGGCAGAATGTGACGGCTGCTTTGCGGATGACATTTCCATGAAGAATTTTGTGTGTGTCAGCCACAGTGCCACCCCAAATCCCGTCAGGCAGCCCTTGCGTCACTATATTCGGCCCAACGTGGGGGCAGCTTGGCTCTGCCGGGGTAGGCTTATCGGGGCAATCGATGTTTTGATCTGTGCCAGATGGTGGTCGTCAGGGTTGGCTGTGGATTGGTGGGATTGCCTCAGCGTGGCAGCGAAGGACATTTAAATTAAATTTAGCAATGCTGGCTTTTCAACACGAAGCGGCATTTCGTGCTTATCGCTTTATTGAGGTTACAGGCACCAAAACTGTAGACAGTCGTTAAAAAAGCTGGACAGATGACAGGGATGACCGAGTTGCGGTAGCCAGTGGTTCTTGTAGGAATTCGACGGTATTTGTCTGTGAAGCGGTTTCCATTGAGCCAGACACTAATTTATCGGATGGGAGGGACCATTTAGTTTATGTGAAATGCCGTTGTTGAATGGCTAGATTATTTTACGAAGTCTACTGAAGGTCAAGAAGTAGATTTTGAGGAGGACGATACAGGCATCTGCTGTTTGAACGGCGAAATGTCGTGACAGAGACTGCATCTAAATAATCACTCTAAGATAACCGACTGTTGAAATTTGATGTTGACCTCCAGGCGAAATTGTGGAGGGAATCGGCGGTTTGAGTGTCAACATCTGCTCTCAGGCAACACGTGATTGAGACTCGTTTCGATGTGTTGAGCAGAAGGCCGTTCCCTGAATACCACTCGACAACTTGAGTGATGGCCCGGTCAAGCTGAGTGGAATCCTCGTCCGTCTTGTTGATATGGCATTGATGAGAGCCACGCCATCTGCGGACCAAAGTTCGGGCGTGCAATAATTGAACAGAAAGGGAGAAAGCATGGCGCCTTTTCGAACGCCTCATTTAATGGGCTTTGGGGGAGAGCTTTCGTGTCCGACCCTACCGGGATTGTGCCCGTGAGAGAAGTTGGCTTATCAAGCATCCCTCGGCTCCCTCGTCACACAGTTGGGATAAGATACGAGGATTGAAAGCCGAGCTGAAGTACAGGAACACGCCTTCAGCGACTTTCTTTTAAAACATCGTGTGAAGATTTGAGGGTATGAGAACACTTTACCACGCTTCCAGAGTGCTTCTATTTTTTTTATAAATAAACTTTAATTGGATAATCAGCCGTTTTAGCGCGAACTCCAATTTAAAGCGGAGGTGCTTCTACATAACTTCAAACTATACAGAGGATTTGGCGATTGGTCTAAACTTTGCAGGAAACTTTTACTGGATCCATACTTCTTGAGGATAAGTCGACTTCATTGATGGCACAGTCGATGAAATTCCCTCGATATGAACCCGATTATGTAGCGGTCAGAATCCTCGCTATGTTTGTGAGATGCCTGGGTAAAACCACCACGGGTTGCACTGGGATGTCCTTCTCAAACCAAATTTCCGAGAATCCTCATAGCAACATCCTCTAGAGTCTAGACGGAGAGAGCTGCACAATCTGTATTGATTTGAGCATTTCCCTGGTGGGTGTCACCATATGAATTCAGGTACTTCCGATAACAATGGCCATATTGCCAATTGTTATACATGTTATATCCATAAATAATAATGTCGTGATAGAATTCAATCCGTTAGGTTTCGTTTTTTTCAAGGTTGCTTCTTGGTGTTGATTGATTTTGATTCGATCATTCTATAGCTGTCAGGACAACTTTTACCGGATGATTACTTTTGCGCCGGAAAATGTTGACTTGCCCCATCCTCCTCTTACACACACACACCCAGGCGAAGCGGCTGTGCTGATAATTAATGGAGGCTGGTGCGTGGGTATGTGGCACGAATCACAGGAGACCGGTCATAGTTTGTGGCAGACGGACGGGTGCACGCGATGGGACTTTTCATTTCGGGTAAAATCGCGTAATATCGGGTAAATTCGCGGAATATATCATTGACGGGACCTCAGTTGTAAAAGCCGCCTTATTAGTGATCGAGTAGGCCGCCACCAGGGCCTTTCGTGATCGACAAATCGCCAACAACAAAGACGTGCACTATGTTGTACGTTTTATTCCTCGTAATGTTTAATGAAGGAGTTAAAAGGGTGGACATTGTCGTGCACGACCAAGGTGTTGTGTTCTGTTATGCGTGTACAACATGTTTGACTTGTTGAAGCGCAAGTGGCCTTGAAGATGCTACCTTGTCCAGATAAAACCCACGCACGCTGTGCCCTCAGCTGAGCGGATCGTGTCATTTCGAAATCGACGCCAAGCTACGAGGCTGTTTCTTCCTTCTGCCCACCAGAATCTGAATCATCAGATGCGTCTCCCCATTCCGTTGGTTGCTACGGCCGGTTGCTACGGCCCATAAAGTAAACCAAACAGGTCCCTCCCTAACGGTTGGGCTACTTTAAGTGTTATTAATTGTTTACTACTGCCAGAAGCGACTCCCAACTGCGTCATAGATATCCGGCCAAGGCGGCAACGCCAAGCCCTGTCGCTGTTGATAGTGTTTCTAATAATAATAATGGTATTCGTTTTATTGAGGTCACGAGCAGAATCTACGTGTATTAACAACAAGAATTATATGCAAGAAGTGGCGATTATGCGTAGAAGATACGAATTGGCGCGCGTTTTGGATAGGGCCTTTCAATGGCCGCCATTTCCCGTATGCCAAACTGTTTTATACTTCGTAGGTTAAATTTGCCTTTCTTGCAAATTTACCCTGATGTTACTTCTTTTATTCTTCTTAACTTATTCTGCATTTTCTACGTATAATCGCCACTTCCTGCAACATTTTTGTTTATTGGAAATTTTAATACTGAAAGTTTTGGTCCTCGTGACCTTAATAAAGCGAATATTATTATTATTACTAAACGAGATGACAAGGAGGTGAAACCGCAGACGTGCAACCGAGGCCATTGAAAGGCTCTATCGAGTGAAAAGTACTTTGATTTGAACTTGTTGTTGCTGCTGTATTAATAGTATTTTGTTGTAGTAGTAGTAGTTGTTGTTGCTGTTTTTGTTATCCGATTACATGGTCTCTAATGCGTGAATGGTCCATAGGAAATTGATTGTAGAGAATTTCTTTAAAGCCCTACAAAATAAAGACTACGCAGATAAATTAAATGAAAGACACTGCTACTGCCACTACCATGACGCCGTACCTATTAATTATTTACCAAACGGCATGATTAATAGCGAAGATAATAGCAATTTGACTAAAAAATGGAACCAGACCGCGACTGTCCGCGTTAATACCCACAAGACCTGGGATTGAGGAGATTGGCGTGGTAATCCAGGTGGAGATTCCTAACGCGGACAACCCTCTATTCAGCTTTCATGAATGGTTGATCATCCACCGTCAGAGGTAAATTTGCAAGAAAGACAAATCAACCCCTCGAGTTATCCATAGAGTTTGCAAATGCGTAAAAGTGGCCATTGAAAGACCCTATCCATAATTCGACCCAGAAAAGGTCTTAACAGTAATTTATTCTTCAGTGCAACGCACACATTTCTGAATATTACGTACATAAGTCGTTTGTGCCTGAGTGGTCATATGGATGCCGTAAAATAATATTTACAAACCGTCCCGACAATTTTGGGGGGAAATAATATTGGCCGAATGATCGAAAATGGATGCTGTTTGTCTATTCGCCGTAGGAATGGACGAAATCGCAAAACATAAATTGCCCAGTCAACACACGCCTCTGTGTCGGGTTGATGTAACGCAGTGGAATTGTGGTCCTCGTCTCGAGTGCCTCCCACTAATTGGGTGGGTCCCAGCTGCCCTGACCCGTGTCCTCAAAAATCGATGCGCACCGGCCCGGTGTGTTCGTGCGCGCAGCTGAGGTGCTCCTGGCCGCGACGGGGCTGTGGTTACTGGGCTTTCCGCGTGGGCGATGAGTCATCGACACATCGTCGTCATCTTTTACGACTGGGGAGGGGTGCGTCGGTCCGTCGGTCGGTCGGTCGGTCGGTCGGTCGAGTCTTGTCCAGGTTTCGGGACATCGTGCCGATTGGGGAGAACGACCGCAATTGAGCTTGGAAGGATATCTCAGGTGATTTAATCACTTTAATAGGGTCACGAGGAGCAAAACCGTCAGTATTTATAGGCTATCATAGCACCTACGAACCCCCTCTGTGAGCTTATGCCTCAGCTGTGCGGGTGAAAGAAAAAATCTGGAAAATAAGGAATGACCGAATTGCGATATGCCGCCGTTCTTGTGAGAGTCAAACGGTTCTGCCTTCGCATTGGTCGATGGAGGTTGCGAGGGTAAAAACTCGCGAGTGGTGGCTTTGAGTGGTGGTCTCTTGGATTGAGGTCACAGATACTCCACGAGTCAACGGCATTATTTTAAAATGCTTTTGGGGGGTCCAAAAGTCTACGTTTAAGGCCGGGGAAACATCTGGGGATAATTCAGGCTGCACAAATGCCTAGGTGCGGTTTGAGCTCACGCCAAATCACCGAGAAACAGAGACGACGACATTTCTGGAACACAGCATCCACGTGGTCATGATAGCGAAATCTTTAAGCGTTAAACTGTACTGGAGGAGGTGTTGGGTGATCTTTAGCGGACGCATTCCGTTATGTTCTTAGGGGAATTTGTCGACAAGTTTAGGGAATAGTAAAAAAACTAGTGGATTCTCTGCCTGTCTCTAAGTTCATGCATGAGGAAAGGTTTCTAGAAACACGAATAAAAGCCCTTATTCGTTTTTAAAGGTCATCACAAAAGGGCAGGTGCATCCATCAATCACGCGCGATTCCATCTGCCTCAATTTGAACGCAATCTTAGATTAGCCAATCAGTAGTGACTTATTGGGGCCTGGTTGTGGACTGTCGTTAAAAGATGGGCTACTGCATCCCAAGCTTGAAACATCTGTCGGTGGACGACAGACCAGACAGACACGGGCAGGTTTACCTCTCGATTGCGGTGAAATAATAAGAATGGTATTCGGTTTATTAATGTCACGAAGACCAAAAATTTCAACATTAAATTTACAGCAAACAGAAATGTTAAGATAAGTGGCGATTGTACAGAGATACGGTAGAGCCGTGTTAAATATGCAGTGTCCCGATTTAACTCCACCCTGTTCGAAATATTTAAAATCTAGAGGATGACAGCTTTTCGATCAGATTGAAACCGATTGACCGAGAAGGCTCTCCACGAAGAGTCGAATAAAACTCCCGAAACGCAGCACTTCCACTCTTTTACAGAATGTAGAAACACCCATTTTTTCTCTTTCGAGTGGGCGTTCGTGCTAACTTACGTCTATTTACGACATTTTACGCCCGTCAATGCGTCGAGTTATTTGAAAAAAAAACAGGCGATCTTTTCTTTTGTCCACACAGTTTAAATGAGACATTGCTTCACACCACATGCCCACCAGAATTAGCCAGGTCGGTTTACGCGCGCTGATTGTCAGCCAATCATATTTGAGCAATCGCTTTCTCTGAATGCGCATTGGCCGGTTTTCGAGGGTTTATAGAACAAAGTTCAATGGCTTTCACGTGCATGCAATTGAGAGTGAGAAGGCTAACGAAGTAGGGCGAAAGTTTACGTTTTTTAAGCACCATGACAAATTGCAGCTTATTGACTAGCTGCGGACAGAACCGGCGTTTTAACGACAAACAACTGTACACAAACGTGAGTTTATATTCGTTTTACGATCATGCCAGTCACCTGTATTTTTTGTGGTAGGCTTGAACGAACCTCTAGTTCGGCCAAAGGTTTGGCATTTCCATGTGGGCACATCAGGCATAACGTCACTGTCTTTATGCCCGTATTTGGCTGAGGACCGGACACGATACGGGCGGATCTTTGAATTCGGTTAGAATTGATTCCAAGCCAATCACCAAAGTCCGTTATTTGCTGGAGCCTTAAATATCAGTAAATGTAATCAAGCCCGCATTGTCGCTGCCACTTTCGCACTTTTTGTGACGAAGGTGCCATTTTGGTGGCAAAGTATCGTTTCAAATTCCACTGAAGTCCTTTCTGTTGTTTATGTCGTTTCTAATTGGTAGTAAACATTTGCGGTGCGATGCAATGAAACGCACAGCCAATGACTAAACGTGGGGATCTTCTTGAGGCTAATCACTGGTTTGACAGAGGAATAACTAGAAACCGGAAACTATTTCGTCTAGTCGACCATTAATTGCGCGCTGTGGACACTTTAGACGTCTGACGAATCCACAGACAGTTAATTCAACCAATTGGTTGCTAATCATTTTGTCAGAGTCTATTTCGTTGTCCTGTGAATCGAAGACAATTCTACGACTTCCTCTAGTTCATAACGAATAAGTCTACGTTAACATGTTTAGACTTCGACAGTGTCTGTGACTTCCACAACTAATATTCGCCATATTAAGGTCACGAGGACCAAAACTTTCAGCATTGCAATTTACAATAAAAAACTGTTACAGGAAGTTGCAATTATACCTAGAATCTGTAGAATAATTTGAGAGGAATATAATTAATATCAACAAGGTAATGTGCAAGAAAGGCAAATTCAGCCCACGAAGTATATAAAGTTTGGCAAACGAGAAATGTCGGCCATTGAAATGCCTTATCCAAAACGCGACAATAGCCGATCTATTTAAATCGGGTTTCTTTGCCAATACCATTAGTTTTGATGTGCTAAAACAGCGGAATATAATAATTTAAAACATTGAAAAGAAATTGAAAAAGATAAACTCAAACGAAAGCCGAACCTCGTTCGTGCGCGTGCGCGCGCATTTCGTTTCAAGGTCATTCGACCTCCCGGTATACGCAGATGCACATATTATCGATCTGCTTTTAGTGCGCGCATTGGGTTACGTGTGTGTACGCTTGGGAGCCAACCATATGTGGCAGTGGGCAAACTACAGCTGCAGTAGCAGTTGCACCATTCAACGTGCGTGTTCGATGGCCCCGTACACGCGAGTGCGTGCGTGCGACCACGCCATCATTTCCCACTGTAGCCGTACGCTTCCCATTCAATCTCGCCGCAGCGCCCCCATACCACGACCACTACACCCCTAGAAACAGGTTATTCGAGAATTGGTTTTAAAACTCCATGAACTTCCTTCATTCAACAACACCCCCTGCTGTGGGTGCCGGAAGCCTCGTAAGTTATCGTCGCCCACCACACGCCTTTATTCCCAGACCAGAGACTGCGTTCTCTCAACCCTCATCCTAACCTCTTTCCCCAAAATTCTCCTCTCTTTAGCTATTCTTCCAATCACTTACCAACCAACTTGACCCCGCCACAAGCGTTCCGCAACAACAACAGCATCAGCATCAGCAACAACAGATGCCTGCTTCTTATCCATTTTCCTCTGGTGGCGCCGTCGTATCCGGCACATCAATCGTCTCCGCGCCTCCACCCTCATGCTCCGCGAATCTGGGCGATGAGAATGGCCCAGAACAACCCCTCGATGGATCCCAGCATCCTGGTGCATCGATTATCGAGTCGATGCGAATGAACGGACTCCTACAGGTTGCCCAGACGGCCGCTTTTGATGGCGCCGTAACGACAGACGAGACCAAAGTGAGTTTAAGCCCAGAAACCTTCGAAACTGTAATATGTGGGAGGGGGAGGGGTTAATCCAGCCCTCGATAATTGGAGATTTGGAAGGCATTTAAAAAACTCCTCACCCGACGCCGTAGGGTCCATTTTGTCCATCTTCAAAAACCAAGTTCATACGCCAATCTCCCCACCCAAGGCGGCCTCACCAGGAATCGAACCCGCGTCCCTCACCTACAGAATGCAATCGGACCACGATGCCTGTGAAGCATTTTGTTCTTTGGGGTCTGTGATGCTGCACATTTCGACCAAGCAACTGACCAACTGGATGAGGTGTTGTCTAATTGGAGTCAATTCGTCGTAATCTTACCCCAACCCCAATGGTTGACTGGAATGTGAGAAATTTGTGAAAGTTGGAGTAGTGTGGAAGTTTGACAACAATAACAACGGTGCGTGTTTATTCGATGCATCGCGATGTTCGCATTTTTATGGTCGTCTTCGCTCGCTTGCAGCCGCATGGCGCACATTTTATGGCGTAGGACATTAATTACGCAATTAAGCAACTTTAGGTCATGTTTTTTTACGCGCAGCTGTCTTTTTCGACCCAACGAATCGCTTTAATTAGTCGGAAATGCCGAAATCCACAACATGTAGCCGGCATAATGTCCCAACGTTGAAAATGTCGCCGGTTCGCGTCCAAACACTGAAGTGAAGCTTCGTGATTGGGCGATCGGATGGAATTCCGCAAAGAATCGATAGGAAGATGTATCGGAACCTAACAAGAATTATAAATTACAAAATTATTCAGGAGTCGGTCCGGGTATTAACATTTTAAAAGCAGGCGAGATTCAACGGCATATAAATCAGTTTATACCTTTTTTTACTTCTTTTAAAATAAAAAAAACCGTTATTTCTAGCCTGCAATAGCTCCAATGGACTCGAGCAGCCAGCTTCACAGTCCGGAGACTGAAAACACCGTTGTCACTTCCGCTGCTATGGCTACTTCCGTTGGAATGTTGCCTCCAGCGGAGGACCCCATGGGCCTCTATGCTGCCACATCCCCCGCCGCGACAACATGCACGAACATTTCCGTTGCTGCAAACCTCGCTTCACCCGGCCCTAAGCGTCTCCACGTCTCGAATATTCCATTCCGATTTCGAGAGGCCGATTTACGTCAACTTCTCGGGGTGAGATATTTATTTTATGGCATGTTATATATAAACTACTTTGGAGAATTAAGTAGAAAGTTATATTCATATTCATTGGTTTCTATCCCACAACTGAGGACGGTATCTCGTTTACTGTTGTTTTAATATGCAGTGCAATTTGGTTATCCTTTTAATGATAATATCAATAATAACGGCATTCGGTTTATTAAGATCACGAGACCATAACTTTCTTAATTAAAATGTAGAACAAACAAAATCCAACAACAGATTCGTCCCCTCTGGTTGGCCTCATTTATTTTAATGAAGAGGTCGTTTCAAGAGTGCTACCATGGAATTTGACTTAGTAAAAACAGCTGTCAGAATATTGATTTGTGACAAAAAAATCGATCACAGTTCCGCAATCATATTGGGGAGCAATGTTTTGTTGCATTTCAGCCTTTTGGAACAATCCTTGATGTGGAAATCATTTTCAACGAACGGGGTTCAAAGGTAAGTATAGATACTCATCCTTTTGTTTTTTAACGAAACATTGGGTTAAAGTCATCTTGCTCCGCAAAGCATCTTGCTGCAGTTGAAGCCTGCATATGTAGCCCGCGCATTGGTTGGCCTACGTGCTCATTTGAATGCCCGTGCACGAAATGTAAAAATAAACTAACTAAAATACTGAAACAGACGAATTAGTCTAGACTTTCGTTATTTCTCCGTTTTCTTGACCATTTCTTTCTCATCTTAAATACTTCGGTTTTTAGTCGGCCAGTTACCTTGGATGCTGGACTTTTGAAACCGGTACATGAATTAACTTCTCATCTCAGTGATTTTTGTGTGGCTCGTGAGGCTGCCGTGTCCGAGCCTTGCATTTCGATTTACGCGCACCCGTATATCCGTCCTATTCGAACAAACAATCATTGCGTCCCCTTGTTTGCTTGGCTGTGTGCGTGTCAGCTTTGATTCTGTCCAATGGAGTCATTATGGAGTCAAATCTCCCCTGTACACCTTGGACGTCATACATTGATCTCACTGCATGCCGTGTTCCAGATGATTCCACACGAACCTTGCATGCACGTCAATGGGCTGTGCTATGATTGAATCACTTTTGTAATTATATTACTTGCTAATTGGTTACCTACGTCAACGCAGAAGTCAATTTGCATGTTAACGCATCCTTCAATTGACTTTTTCGGGTCAGCTTCCTTTGAGATGCCGATTATCTGTGCCCCGACGTTTGCGTGAACGCCAAAGCGGGCCTGGGGACGTTAGAATAGGTCTTGGAGATTTCCGATCAAGCTTCTGCACAACGTTGTGAAGATCTTTTAGTATATTCTAAGTAATCGTGCGCGAAATTTTCTAATTTTTGTGGTTCTTGTTCAAGGCGTATTTTCTAGTTTAATTTGTTGTTTTAACAATGATGCGATCGCAACCAGATGCATGTTTATGAATCGTCAATGGGTTTAAAGAACACCCCGCATAACCAACGAGAAGAGTTCGTCTTCTCCAGTAAGATTGGTTCAGCGTTGACTCACATTTGGTAGACAATACTTTATCGATTTTTGTCTCCATTCAAATATTTTTCTTTTGGCAATCTTAAGAATGTAGTAATAATCGCCCGACAAAGCGTCCGATAACTAACTCAATTTTCACTTTATTTCTATAATCTCCTCACTCTCATTTCGCGCCAACATAAGAGATGTAGGTCTTTGTCGTTTTGAAAGCAACGGAATCAAGGATGTCTAACATTTATGCACCCTACATACAACAAATGAGAAAATAATATAAAAAGGGTATCATACCCTTCAAATTGCTGCATGCATGGCCGTTAATGAGAGCACCATTTGGAATTGTTGATTTGCACGTTCGTCCGCTCGGCTTTGCACAAGTACGCTCCCGAAAATCACACCACAACGGTTGACTGCGCCTGCTTCCGCGGAATGGTTTGCCGCATGGCGGAATCTGCACGCTGAAATGCTACTGAAATAACGGAAGTAAATGTTTTATTTCAACTGCAACACAAGAAGCATGAGCGAAATTTGCATGTCTCCTGCCCAGATCTGCCAGCATGACACGAAAGAATGCTTCGATTATGCACACCATCATTGAAATTTCGCGAATTTCATTATTATCACTAGTAATACTACACCACGTAGACATTGATTCAATGCATAATATTTGGTTCATGTGAATGCCCACTGCTACACATTCATTATGGCATCACCTGTAAAACAATCCACCACCGACTCCCGTTTTCGTTAAAATAATCCCGGTACGTCAAATCGACAAGACAGCCAATCAGGAAGAACCTCTGCTCTGTTGAATTAAAATAAAATATACCATGTAAACCCTATGGGCATTCGCGGGGAAATACAGGACCGGACGTAGGAGCCTTACCGGGGAGTTCGGGCCAATCAAAGTTGCCTCCCCACCCCCTTATATTCACAGAAGGTTCCCATACGTCTGTTCGGTCTCGTAGTCACACGTAGATAACTGTAGCACATCACGGAATACTGGAATCCGGCTAGACCGTCAATAGCCAATCAATTGGAGTTGCATCTGCGGATTAACCGCACGAAACGTTGTGGCCCTGCACAAATGTTGTCTTAATCAAGTTGAAATGGGTTTCACTGCAGGCGTCAATCTCATGTGGTGTTTTTTGTTTAAATTGTAGGGTTTTGGATTTGTGACTTTTGCATCGCCAGAGGAGGCCGATAAGGCGCGAGAAAATCTCAACGGCACCGTCGTCGAGGGTAGAAAAATAGAGGTATTTATTCGCTGTATACATTGGTCCGAGCGGTGTGTCTTTCAAATGTCCTCTTACCTCGTCAATTCGGCATGTCAACGGGGCCTCTAGGCCCCCTCCCTTTCCTTCTCAACAGAAAACCACGCGCTCACACACACTCGACTTGTTGTTGCGTCATATTGAGCATGTTCCACTTGGCCGCCAGGATCCTGTTTTTTGACATCGTTCGAGCGAGGCCTGTGCTTCGTAGGGGGCATGTGATGGGGGAGATTCCGCGAAAAGGTTGTTATTCGCACGCCTTGACGAAGGCATGGGTGAAGCAGTCCTGGATGTCGCCACGAATACCGGCGTGCGACCACGTGCGCCTGTTGTACGCACACACGCAAAGCTGCACGACAATCCAAGATTCCTGATGCCTACGTTTAATTTCAGAATTCCTTCCAACCCGTGCAGCCCAGGTAACAGTGCGAGAAACAGATCTGCCTGAGTCACTTACACGCAAGCCCACACACACACACACACCCTGAATCCCATTTCCGCAAGCATTTCCCAGAATCGGTTTATTTTTCATGCTGCTAGCGCGGAAGATACGCACGCCAAGCTAGAGGCCTATTATGATGCAACGTTTCATCCACTCAGTGTCTGTTCTGTTCGGTGCCCCAGTGTGAATCTGAACCTTGAAACCGGGAAGCGATGAGCTCTATTAATGTGTAGTTTCGTTTCGATGTGTATATCCATCCTGAATGCGATTGAGTGTGACTGAGAACGTATTACCAGTAGACAGGAATTGCCGCGCATGGCTCATTTCTGTGACGCTATTGGTCGGTGCACAAGGTCGCACAATAGTGTAGCTGTCTTCCTACACGCTGCTTCGAATGGTGCTCGTTTGGCTGTACGATCTGAGTGCATACAAAAAACCTATCGGTGTATTGATTATCGCCGGTTGCTTGAAGATATTTATGATCTTTGCACAAATTGTGTGTTTAATCTGAACGCAAGGAACTCTTAAAAAAGCGCCGTTTAAAATTCAAATCGCAATTTGTTCGCATGACCTTGGGAGCAATATTGAGCTTGAACAACCGGCCTGGAGACTCACTCCTTCTGGACCAATCTTTGTCGCAAGCCAACCCTCCGTTATCAACGCATTGTTTTTGGATGTAGTCACAATGTCCGAGCTGCCATTTGAGCACACTGCAATTTTCTCTACCGATTTTCCAAATTATTGCTAGCAGACCAATGGAATTCCATGACTGCATCAAGCATGCATTATTCGCAAACAACGCGACTGATTGAATGCATTGTGTTGGGGGTGGGAGGAGTAGGCAGCCTCGCTTGATAAGCAAGAGTTTAGACCAACTGAACCAATGTTTTTCAGTTACAAGATATAGCCCAGAGTCCCCGGAGCCTGTGTGTTTGTGCGTTTTTTCATTTGTTTCTTGTGCATGCCCGCCTGATAATCCAATTTGATCACTCACTCACTCAGATAAACAATGCAACTGCTCGCGTGATGACAAAAAAGAAGTCAGAAGCCCCCACGCTTATGAAAAGTGAGTAATGTCTTCATTTGAGGCGTTCGCGTTATCGTATTGGGGGATTTATCGTTTGCCTTTGCCTTTTATTTGCAGCCGCAACCACCCTAAGGGGCATTCGAACGGCCCTTCCAGCTTCAATTTCAAGCGCAGCGGCGTTCGCAGCTGCATTACGTGGCTGCTCTCCATTGGCCGGGCTTGGCACAAGCGGATTGGTCGCCGCTGCAACCAATCCTTCCGCAGCAGCCATGTCGCCTGGCGCCAATCAGGCACTGCTTGCAGCCGCCGCCTATAACCCCGCCCTCGCCCTCTACCTGGCCTCCGCCGCGGCAGCTGATCCCACCACAGCTCTTCTCTCGAATTACATAGCGGCCATCAATGGAGCCACGGCAGCTGGAGGGATTCCCATGTCAATGCAGGCCGCTCAACCGCAGGCCCAACTAATCGCCGCCAATCTTGTAGGTCACTTGTCCTTCTATACCCCACCCCACCCCTCCTCTTCTTCTTCTTCTTCTTCTTCTTCTTCTTCCCGCGACGAGTCGATGAACGGAGACTGCCACAAATCTACCCCTCGTCATCCTCTTCTTCTTATTCTTCTTCCCGCGACGAGTCGATGAACGGAGACTTCCACAAATCTACCCCTCGTCATCCTCTTCTTCTTATTCTTCTTCCCGCGACGAGTCGATGAACGGAGACTGCCACAAACCGACCCCGACAGGTCTCTTATCTCTTTAACAGGTGCAGGAGAATTTGCCGACGTTGAAGTGGTTAGCATCCTCACTCGTTTGGTGAGGCTCCTGGGCTCGATTCCCAGGTTAGACCACCACGAAGGTACTGGGGACACCAGCTGTTTAAATATTCCAGAGAATCTTTACGCCAAACTCCCATGAAGTCGCGTAAATTTGGAATTTCGAGGTACTGCGAATCCAGGGAGCGATCCGGCGGATGGCGTTATCCAGAGTCGCATAGAGACTCTGCTGAGACAATAACAGCTACTACTACTACTACTACTACTACTACTATCGCCATGTTTGCTTATGCTGCTACGTCAATGCTCGTTCATGAATAACTTATTATTACAGGTTTATCAGGTGCAACACTAAACTACAACTCGTGGGCTACTCAACAATCCGCTAAATATACAGGGTTGCATAATAAGGTACCCCAAGGGATTTCGTAGTCGATTGGCGAGCTCAGTATATCCGATTCGCGCGTCAACGAATCGACTTAACACGCGTCTCAATGTTCCTTCTCTCTTCTAGCCTTGGTACAGTGCTTCACCGGAGCTCGAATTCCAACAGCGTCTACAGCAACAGCACCAGCAGGCTCAGGCAGCCGCGGCAGCCGCTGCGCAACAGGTCCAGGTGAGCGCGGCAGCCGTCCAGCAACACCAGCAGCAACAGCAGCAGCAGCAGCAATCCGCCGCAGCCCTGGCGGCCAGCTTCGCCGCGAACCTCAGCGGTTCCCCGACTGGCGCTGGTGGGGGCGGTGGTGGTGGTGGTGGTGGCGGGGCAAATGCCTTCACTGCGGCGATGCTGCGGGCGTTCGGTGCGAGCGGGGCGGCAGCAGCGAGTGGCGCCGCGCAGGGTGCGAACGGCGGCGGAGGTGGCGGAGGCAGCGACGCGGTCTCTCCTGTCGTGAGTTCGGCTGCCGCGGGAGTAATGGGTGGATCGGTGAATGCGGGTATCGTCTCACAGGCGGGGAATCAAGCCGCAATGGCAGCGCTCGCTGCTGCCACAAATCCGGCGTAAGTTCGCGTTATTGCTCGATGTGAAGCAGCCATGACTCGTATAAACCACAAGAGCCAGCCAAGAAAGTGGCAAACGACACGTGTGTTGGATAGACGCCATACTGGAGTGCCGTTTGGCTTTGTGACAGAGCTTCCGGTCGACACTGAGCTGCTCCTTTCGTATACTGTACCCGGGATTCCCAGAGCCAGTAATACAAGAAGCAGAATCCCGAGACTCTGAAATACTCCCTCCGAGGAGTCGTCTCTGCAAGCTTTGAACCGGTATTCGCCGTATCTGGGTGCATCAGCTGTGATAAAAACGCGCACTTTATGGGCAGGACAACGCATGCAAAACTACCATTCAGTGAGCGATGATCGGGCATCCCATTTGATTGGTTAAGCAGCACTCCCTCACAGGGATTTACAGCGACCGCTAAGTAGTTCGTTTGAAGGGCTCTGGGATTTCGAAACATCCAGGTCTTCTAACCATATCCGAAATTGTGCGCGGTTGTGGTGCGATCATTGTTGCATGTTGAAGGCATTTGTGTCTTGTTGAAATAACATCACGTGGAGTCCCTTGGCGCCAGAGTAAATCCAGGACAGTTCACCACTAGGGGAGCTTGGCTGTGGCACCTCGAAGTATGGTGGATGATTCTGTTCCAAAATTTGCGCGTTTTCGAAAAGACGCAGTGGCAACGTTTCAGGAGCAGTTAATCAACCGTTAGTTATTTAGTCTTCCTAATTCCCATTGCTTTGTCACATTGCATTCAAGATATCTGACCGATTTGAACGCCATGGCTGCCGGTGTTGATCCCTACCTAAACCGTCTGGCTGTTAATTACGCAGCCCTCGGCAACATGACCAACGCCAGTTCACCCGCAATCTACAGGACCAACTCGACGTATCAACGTTTCTCTCCGTACTGAACAGAGCCGATGTGATGATGCTTATGATCTCTCGAGAAACCACCAACGTGTAGTCAGCCTCCTGCTTTTCTGGATATTTTTTCTTTTATTATTCTTCTCCTTCAATGTGCAATAAATATGTGCTTTGGGACTCATTTATTGTACTCAAATCTATTCTCCAATCACGAGGACACAATTGTTTTATTTTATTGGTTTTGACCGCTGTGTACAAAAAGGCAAAGTTGTGTTGTGTCTGTTGTAGTCAAATGTGCTCTCTTTTCCACACTCTATCTTTATCGATCGTTTCTTACTGCCATGACATGACGCATATTTTAATCTTCTCAAGTAACAATACGTTTTTTTCTAATCTAATACAATCCTTCATTATGAATTGTTTTGAGAAAGGCATGCCTATATATCCACTGGCGTGGGAAATTTAGAGAAAATATTGATAGCTTTATTAAGAGTTCAGTAAATATGTAGATGTTAAGGGTGGATAAATGATTGGGTCGTTGTTTTATTTACCTATAACAAGGTACAGTAAGCCTTACCTTTGACACCTGTCGGAGGAACGGGGGGAAATGAGCTAGTGTATTATCAGCCGCGGTTAGAACGTCTTATCTGTTCTCCCTCACCGTTTGATATATATAAAACTCTGGTGTTTTCTTCACTTGATTCGCCCCGGACCGGTACGATTGATGAACCCCAAACAAACCAACACACTAATGACGCGCGCCTTTCGTTATCCACACATTTCAAACAAACAGCCACGCTTCCGACACGGCCATTGGTTTTTGACGCTTGGCATCGTCTTCCATTATTACTTCGTCGGTCTGGTCGTCGTGGACTCGCTTCGTTACATCACTTATGGGTCCTTAACGTCGACTAAAAGGAAGGAAAGTCAAACGTTAGTTCCCTCCAGGTGTATCGCTGACTACTTCCTGGAGGGTCTCGCCTGGTATAAGGTCCTTTCTCCATGTGCGGCTTATCCGCAATTGGCGGGGTTTATCGTGAAACCCAAATATTCTTCCCCGTCGCGTGGGGCACGGTTGGTTCTACGGCATTGCGAGTCCAGAAGCGACGCTTTCTTTACGCCAACAATAATAATAATACTATTCGCTTTATTAAGGTCACGAGGACCAAAAATTTCAGCATTAAAATTCACAATAAACAAACATGTTACAGGACGTAACGATTATACGTAGAAAATGCAGAATAAGTTAAGAAGATTAAAAGAAGTAACATAAAGGTAAATTTGCAAGAAATGCCAATTTCACCCACGAAGTATATAAAGTTTAGCAAACGGGAAATGGCGGCCATTGAAAGGCCCTATCGAAAACGCGCGCCAACATGGTATATAAAAGAACCCCTACCAACTCCTTCCCCCCATGAAGTTTATAAACGCGTGTTATCCAAAAATTAAACAACATTAACCGATTTAAATTCGTCAAAGCGATAAAAAAACGTAGGAAGAATACCCAAGAAATGTCGTGTTGCATAAACGCTATTAAGGCCACTTTATGTAAGGCACAAGGTTCAAGAGACGCTGTCACCACTGTAAAAGGAAACGATTGCTTGCCTTTTATTTACCTATAACCAGGTACAGTAAGCCTTACCTCCTGTATTGGAGGAGAGAGTGTGTGGTCTCACTCTAGATGAACCAGATAGCAGTATTGATCGTCATAGAAGATGTTCACCCCTTCTAATGGGGGTTGACACAAGATGGCGTCCTATTGGCGCGCAGTCGACATTGTGTGTCTTTCAAATACCGCGTGATGTCCTGGTAAAACACCGGGGCGTTACATAACCCCAACACGTTCGGTTTACACAGATGAAACACGTAAAGAATTAACCAATGAGGTCACATATGTGCACTTTCATAGACCTACGCTTTAAGGCCATTTTATTGGAAAGGATAGCACAGAGACAAAGATGATGCTGTGGCAGGTTCTAGGAGCGTACGTTTTAAACCAATTGCATTGCTTTACTTTTCTATTTCCTCGAACGCCACGTGTATGTGCGTCTGGTTTCATTAGCAAGCTGTGGTTTATATTATACGATTTTGTTTTCATTTTGAAACCTGTTTGAAGCAGACTCGATGTACTTTAGTATATTTATAATTTCCCGTAGTGGCGAGAACTGGCAGATACGTTTTAAAAGTAGGCACACTGTATATGGCCTAAGTTATTAATAATAAGTTACTTTGAATACCACTTACGCTGTCCAAAATAATGAAATAGTTATATTCAGGGTAAACGACGAGTAAAGAGGTTTTTGGAAAAAGATAAATATAAGACGGATTCTTACCACAGTTTATATTGAGAAAGCCAATTACAACTCAATTGTGTTTGAGAGCAGACTTCTCAGAGCCAATTTCCCGGATGAATAACATCAAATATTTTGTTTGGATCTCCGAAAACTGTCTATGTTGATAAATTAGAAAAAGGGTTTTTAAGCCTCTAAACCAGCATTATTTTTCTGCATAGTAGTTTTATCGCTTGGATGCGCTTCGCCAGAAAGCAACGAGAATTATTTTTTATTTCAGCTTCATATCGGTTATTGTGCATATTTTCGCTACCTTCTCGAATCTCGGTATGTCCAATCGATATATTTTTAGTTAACTACACAACGTTTGGTGCGCGTAATGGATAAGACCTTTGAAATACCGCTATTACGGTTTTGCCAAACGTTGTATACTTCGAGGGTTTAATTTCCCTTTCTTGCCAATTTACCTCGTTGTTATTTAGTTTATTCATGTTAACTTATTCTACACTTGTTATGTACAATCGTCACTTCTGGTATAATTATTGCTTGTTGTAACTTTTAATGCTGAAGGTACTGGTCCTCTGGCCTTGATAAAGGTAATATCATTTTTATTATTATATGACGGAAACATCAAATCACCGGTAATTGATGAAAACATTTTATTTTTTCCTCTTGGTTGAACCCGAGGGCGGAAAATTGCGCATTTGCATAGATAATTCGATGGATTACAAACCGCGCTGAAACGTCGAATGGCATCCTCATAAATTGATCCAATATTACCTTATTTAATTGCTCTATTGAAGAAACTAGGAAAATAAATTTCAACTGTACAATAAATTACATATCAATAGTGCAGTTATGCATGGAACAAGAGAGCGAATGACTTTTTCAAACAGCCAATCGCGTTATTCATTGTCATCGCTTCCACCACCACCACCACCTTTTTCAAAGATAAAAGCATCGGAGGAATGGTTTTACGATGTTTGCGATGGTCGCCTGTCATGTTAATGACCGCAAAGGACACGGCGAGCGACTGTGGTCGATTGGCTGCTAAGCCAAACCGCCACCCCTTTATTTCAATCTTTCTCGTTGTAAGCCGCTTCGACTGTACGAAGCCTGTGCCGCTCGGAATTTCAATCAGATTCCCCGAGTCTAGATTATCAGGCGCGATGGCGCACGCTATGGTCCACTATCTAAACTCCGGATAAATGACGCTGATTTTAATTGAAACCGGCTTGGTGTGTATTAGCTACTGAGGTTTTGGCACTGGTGATAATGTTTTGCTTTTTTACGTGGAATTTCTTTGTCACTGGAAGTCGCTTTGGTATTGTGGGCATTCCTCGCAGTCCCTGGAAGCTTTTGGGGAACTGGTAAATTTAAAAATTTGAAAACGAGCATCTTAACCGTTTCCTGGAGGCATCCCTAAGAAATCCTTTGACACAACTGTTAAATTCAACAGTTCTGATGTGTGAAACCCATTATTTTGGCAACAATGCTATGCATTCTTAAATAATTTAAATCAATTGGATAGCGTTATAATTTAATAATTTACTCAAAGTGGACAATAAGCAAGATTTTATTGTATTCTAGCCTCAAAGGACCTCTTATTTTTAAAATTGAAGTACACCGCTTTCAATTCGGTATAATTTCTGCTGGTCAGCAACACAGAAGCCAGCAATACAATGGCTGGCTTCTGTGGGCCCTGTGACGCCAGCCTAAGGTCAAATATTTCTGAATCGCCACTTTTAATCAATTAGACTGCCAAAACCTTATTGAAAGGCCTGATTTTCTACATAAATATGGCAAAGAGACACGAAATAAATCATGCGTGGATGCAACGGTGTCATCTATACTGCAGGGCCCTTGTCAATTGCCGTTCCAAGTGAGCTGAAAGGACTCTACGCCGCCTGGAGACGCTTTGGTCGACTGCCGTGGGCCGATCTCTTCGTCGAGGCAATCGCAATGTGTCGCCATGGCGTCCCTGTGACCCCAACAATGCGCGCCATCCTGAGCAGCGAGGGACCGTCGATTCCCGTTGGTTCTGCTTTAGGGTAGGGTGAACAATATTCCGGAATTTGGGCCAGGTGCTCAAATAACCCGATTGTTTGTCGCTCATATTCGGGAAGTGTCATTGGTTCATTTTATTTTCTTATTCGTGTTGTCTCACAGGAGGTTGTTCTTTAACGATACGGCTGGGCGGTTTAAGGAAGTCGGCGAGTTGATCTACCGTCCCAAGCTTGCCGATTACCTCGAACGGGTCGCAGCTTTCCCGGAGGGTCTGGAGACAGGCGAACTTCACAAAGATGTCGCGGCGGATCTTTCGGACGTCAAGGCTATTGTCAGCCTTAAGGACCTCGTGGAATACTCTCCGATTTGGCGAGAACCTTTGGAGATGCCGCTGAAAGTGGGGCATGCCTCCTATATACTCCACAGCCCTCCTCCACCTTCAGCGGCCGTTCTAGTCGGTCTCGCCATCAATGCCTTGTCGGGTCGGTTCCATCACATCGATTCATGCAGTCTTTGTTTCCGTTTAGTGCTTTTTGGGTGTCACGAGGAACACAAACTTCAGCATTAAAATGCATAACACGTAAATAGGACTTCTAATGCCGACCTGAAGTCCCTTTATTAGGTCGGTACCAACACTTCAATGGCGAACTGAGATAAAATGTGTGCGTACGATGCGAAATTCATCGTCAGTAAGGCTAGTGTATGAACTAGTCTCGTGGATGCCGCGATAATGATAATTGAATGGTCTTTTATCGTCGATGGGGCCCATTGGTACAATTGTGATAGTTCTGCAAGACAGCGCGCGTTCAATCCACGACCAGGACTTCTCCTCCGCCCAGACTGTCTGAGATCGGCCCACAAATCGCTGGGGGCATGGGTTTGACCAATAATATCAATATCCGACATTGTGGAGTCTATGCATACATTGCTTCATCCGGCAATCGCCAGCGGCGTAATCCACGTCTTAAGATGCAGAATGTAGGTCAAAGCACAAATTTGATTTTTTTTAATTTCATAACGAACAGACAAATAAGGCCAGAGACCTATCGGGTGTCGAGTGGTTTTCCCCATTTTTTACCTAGGCCTAAACTACACGCGACCAGCCAATTTGACGGGTCCCGGTGGTGTCTTGTTCTACCATCGTCTCATTGAGGCGTTCAAATTGATCTTCGCAAAGCGGACCTTCATCTCTGATATAAACTGGATGACCCCCGAAGCCAAACAGGTTGGTGGCATTGAGTGGGTTCGACTGCACGCTCGACTGCTTGCTCGATTGATGTGGTGCTGTCTGTGCAGCTGTTCGTTAAAAGAAGATCGGAGCGAAGGTCGCAGCAGATGTGGGTCCTTTTCGAACTCAATCGGCGCCAACCCTCATCAGAACGCTGGCCCAAGCGCTCTACATGCACTTTGAGTCTTCGAATCGCCGTTTTGAATAAAACTACATAATAATAATAATAATAATAATAATAATAATAATAATGGTATTCGCTTCAATCATGTCCAGCATTACACTGTAAACCTAGAATAAGTTAACAGAAATACAGTGAATAACAGGATAACGATGTAAATTAGGAAGAAAGCAAATTAAACCCTCAACACATGTCAAGCTTGGCAAACGCCAAATGGCGGCAATTTAACGGCTCTATCCAAAACATGGGCTTACGTTAACGACGGATTTATGCATGCAGTATTGCGCATTAAAATAAATCGAAACGCACCGGTTTTGGATGGTGTAGAACGTAGTTAAATCATTGGAGTCATTGCGTTTTAGAAAATTGGTCAATTTCACGGTCTCTAGATAGTTACTTCTTAATTCGCCGTTGTAGTTTGATCACGCAAGCCCCCTATAAAAATCATTCACAGACATTCGAGACTATCTTACTGAATTTGGTCGCCATCTGACGCAGGGTAGTTTGATGAATCCAGAAAATAAAAATTGCAGCTGCCGTAAACTATATAATTTCCGCTGGCTGAAAACAAATTGGTTTCCAGGCGTTATCGATTCGTCTTATTCCGACTAATCCCGCTGTACTGTGACCATCTGAGCTTATTTTGAAATACCAAATGGAGATAGACATTTTAATTTTAAACATTCCATGGAAAGGTGGACTATTCGATTCCAAACAATTCTCGCGACAATTTTTCCCACACAGTTTAATGATTTTGAAATCCAACAGATGGTGGCTCAAATGCAAACGCTGACTTATGCTCAGGAGACGATGCTGAAAATCACCGACAACCAGACGCACGACCTGGACTACTATGGGCCGCTTTTTGACACTGGCAACGACGCTGGCACGTCTCACATCAGCATCGTTGGGCCGGGGGGTGAAGCGGTCTCCTTTACATCGACCATCAACACAGTGTACGTTGACCGTGTAAACTTTGTGTGTTAACTGTGTGTGGCCAAATGTATACAGTCGAAGAGTTAAAGTTGCATAGAATTCTTCGAATTGGCACATTCGTCATGTTTTATACTTCATTAGAATGGGTGGATCATCAAAACCTCTCCGTTTTTTAATAGAGTTGACTATTTTCGTTAGCGTAAGAGAAATGGGGAAAAAGACGGGGAGTAATTCAGTGAACAAACTCAAATTAAACCATTTATTTACGGGGGTTTTAATGCGTGATTTCGCCTAAACGAGCCAATCGAAGTCAATTGGGAAGTCCAAGGAGACTCTGTGACAGAATGAAAGTGTCCAAAGACGTGACGAATGTGAACAATAGTTGAGACGCGAGTGTCGTATGCAGAATCGGGGTTGTGGGATTCTTGACATGGCTGTCTGACAAATAATAATAATAATAATGATGATGATAGCGGTATTCGCTTTATTAAGGTAACGAGGACCAGAACTTTAAACATTAAAAGTTTCAAAAAACAATAATTATACCAAAATTGATGATTGTACATCGCAAATGGAGAATAAATTGACACGAATAAACGAAATAACAACCAAGTAAATTAGCAAGAAAGGCAAATTAAACCCTTGAATTAGAATGTGGCAGTACTTGCTGTTCTTGGTTCTTGATTAAATGGCAAGCCTTTTGTAGATTCGGTTCGGGCATCATAGGCGAACGCACGGGGATTCTGTTCAACAACGAAATGGACGATTTCTCAACGCCAGGCGGAGGCGGGTCATCTGCAAACTCAATACAGCCAGGCAAACGACCCCTGTCGGCCATGTCACCCCTTATAATCACCCACGCCGGTGCCGCAGACAACAGCAACAACTCGATTCGACTTGTTATCGGCGGGTCTGGGGGTTCACAGATCCTCACGTCCGTCTTGCAGGTACCTTTAACATTGTTAGCATAGAAGGCTGTGATTAGATTACTATGGTTGATTTATTCGAGTGACTAAGGCATGTTGAAGAAAGGGCAGATCTGTTGTAGGGACTGCAAGATACCTCGTAAAGTGTTTGTTCCCTTCGGGAAAAAACTCCTTTAATAGAGTGAGTTTATCTGTATTGCGTTATGGGTGTAATAGAACGAACGTGGAATAATAATGGAATGCGGTTTTTTTCATCAGGAAACGCATCGTTGCGGCACCAAACCAAGATATAAATTAAAAGCTATCATCTTGTGTCGGAGACCAATGCTCAGCTTAGTTTAAGGCTCCCGCTTCCTATATTAACTGTGTGAAGAGTATTTTTACTGATAGCTGATAAACTGGCTTTAATATTATTTCTTTAAACTCTTCGGCTTTGTCCAATAACTGCGGTGTACTGAAAGGCGCAGTGCTTTCTCTCTAGCTTTTCAACGATTACGCATCTAGCCTTTGGGCCCTAATTTCGTTGCATTCATCAAACACACGGCCTACCCGACTTAATGCCATGCCTGCAAGACGAATGAGGATTCCCAACAGCTCGGGCAGGCATTGACTGAGATACTTGAGAGGTCTACATTCTATTTTCCATGAGAGCAGATTTTAACACTCCGTAGATTGCTTCTCCTCGAGTTCAAAATCAAAATGTCTCGGCGTTATTGTCGACAGTCTTTTATCTTGGTATGATCGTGTTGATGCCTAAAAGATTCCTCCGTTTTCCACCGTTCCCCGTAATTTACCCAGATTTTCCTCCTCAAATGTTTTCACATGTTCAACCTCCTGGGTCTTTTTTTAAATAATTTCGTTAGTTGTTCACTAATCGCTAATCGCTACTCATATATAGAATGTCCCGTCCCACTAATTCTATTCAAGTATGTCTCAAAGTCGATCTATTCGATCAGTGCGAATGGAATACCTTTTAATCCCCACAAGAACGGCGGCATGGCGCAATTCCATCATTCCTTATTTTGCCCGATTTTAAGTTGCATCTGAATTGGTGAAACAGGAACTCAGGGACTGTTTTCGTAAATCGCAGCATTGCAAGTTATGAACGTCCTATGAACGTCCTATGAACGTTTTGGTTATCTTTGCTATGTAAAGCTACTGCCATAATCGTTTTTATCAGTGCGTAACATCCGTTAGAAGAAGTAATTCAGTGTTGACCTCGTCCTTCAAGTTTTTTTAGCTTTCTCGAGTCACTTTATGTAAGATATTGGTCTGGTTTGATGAACCCTTTTTGTGGTCCGATTACCTTGGTTTGGGTATGATTACGACAGAATTTTTTTATTATTATTATAGTCAACGTTTGCAAACCTGAACCTTGACATGAATATCAAAGAGGCTATCAATTCCAGTCGTATTCATCACCAGCTAATCCCAAATTTCTTTCGGTACGAGAAAGACTTTCCGCAGGTATGTTCTTGTATGATCGTTTTCGAACCCACCACCGTCTATGTTGAATTAGACTTATTAAATGTGATTGAAAAGCTTTCGAATGAGATGATTGATTTTTTAAACTGCCCACACTTATGCCGCATCGCGAGAGCAAATAAGCAATCAAATCGGCCATATTAATTTGATTTTTTTGTTGTTATAGCACATTCTAGAAAGTCTGCGACAGATTGGTCATCAATCCATGGAGGCACGAATATTGTCGGCCGTCCAGGCGATCGAGGTGCTCAGCACAAACAGAATGTGTTCGGCAGACACAGTCGGTGGCCGCGGCTGCCTCGTGGCAAACGCCGACTTCCGCAAGGGCGGAACATCCGATGGTTTTTAATTGCGGAACACCCCATCTTCCCATCCAGGAAGCCACTCTTTCATTGTTCAGTAATTGCAGTTATTAGGCCCGCACCTTTGATATCGAATAAGAAAAGAAATACAGGTCATGAAAACGAGCGAACATTGACGCCATGGCTGGGATATTGTTGGGGCCTAATGTCGGTTGGGATAAAATCCTTGTGCATTGTGGACGCGGTTGCATGTTGACATTGGGGTATGGGAAGAAATTAGAATTAACTTCGAATTTAAAGCAAATAACATAATTGCCAAGTACATATTTTTATTGATAGCGCTTCGTTATCAACGATTCAATGGGCAACCGATAGACAATATTTTAAATAGATCCCAATTGACTAGGCGCCGCTCCGAGCCTATGGGACAAGTGATTAGGTATAGCTGAAGTTACTGTTGTTGGTGGAATTAGTGGTTTTGCTGGAGCTCTTGGAATTATTTTGCGACCGGTCCATAAGTGGACATAATATACTTTAATAAACCGAGACTAATTGGTAATGTAGTTAATTTGCTTTCCCCTACCATGATTAGCAAAAGTGATACGTTTATTGCATCGCTGGAATCGTTCTTCTTATGAAACCCAAGGTGATGAAAACGCTGTTGAAAATTAGGGTAAGTTATCGCTTGGCATGCCGTGTTAGTGTTGGCACCATGTTTTAGGCAAAAGAACAATCTAGCTGTGCTCGTAGTCTACTACTTAGGAACACGCTTACCATGTGTGGTCAGGATACGGTAAAAGTGAGATTTTCTCTTTGAAACGTCGCACTTATATCCAATTAAGATTGTTTTGTGCGTAAATTGGTGTTTAATTAAAATCGGCACAAGGTAATAGAACAATCATGCCTGGGTTAAATGGATAAGTATGGAATATTGCTAAATTTATCTATAAACCACACCCCTTTTCAATAGTAACTGAAACTTAAATGACTTACATTTTTGAAGATTTTCTGTTTGTTTATTGGCTGAAAGGTTTTGTGATGCCCAGGTCGTCGCCTTGGCTCCTATTGTTTACGCATAAAACCGACATCATCTCCACGTGGGAGGGTGTTGCACACGCTCTCTCGTTCTGTTCACGAGATCATTTGACCTCAACGAAGTGAGCCAATGGCGGTCGTGGCAGCAACAATACGCTCTTTCTGTGACAAAAAAGAGCACACGTTTTTTTAAAGTTCTTTGGTTTCCATATTGACCACATAAAAAACTTTTACGTATAAAAAAACGCACCAATAAGATATTGCGCGTTTTAAAAACAACATTAAAATGTATTTATTATTTAATTAGGTGCATGATTCTGTTCATTATAATTTTTGTCATCCTTCATAACTCTAACCCTCTTGTTGCTTTTGATCCTTTTTTATCCTTTTTAGATCATCATAGCGTGTTCGCCATCAGGGTTCGGAAACAAATTGAACACCTGTTCATGAAATGTGCGGTTTCTTAAATGGTAAGTTGTCCTAATATAATTGGGAGGGGGAGGGTGTGTAGGATATTACAACGGTGAAAGGTCTGTTCGAGCACAAATAGACGTTGTGTAGGAGTCTAGATTGCTCTTATCTGAATTCACGATTAGCATGTGTAGGAAAGAGAGCAACCGCCCCGATTGGCGTTTTGTCCGTGGTCATACAAATTATGCGGCTGGGCAATGCTTGGGCTTAGACGATGTCGCAGGAATCGAGCCTTCATTGGTCGCCATTCCGCGTTTGCAAATTTTGCAATCGTTGAGGGTTTAATTCCCTTTCTTCGAAATTTATATCGCTGTTATTTCCTATATTCGAGGTAAATTATACTTGGGGGTTAGTTTCATTAGTAATTACTGTAAAAGAAATTAAAGAATTCAGAATGTGCGTAAAACAGCCACGAAAAAAATTAATGAGTTAAACATTTTAATATTTTTTTAATAAAATTTCCTCTACTCGGTTGACACCTGGAGAGGTTTGGATGGAGTCAGACACTTCGTGAAACGCCTACGTGCAACATGCTTCATAAACTCGTGGGATTATTTTTTGAGCCCATTCCAAACTACAAGCATTGGGGTGAATGGAATGGCATTTCCCAAGGGTAAGTTGGTTTGCAATTCGCCATTGTTTGCAGTCACAAAACTATTATCTCTTGACAGGCATTCCCGTAGGACTTCTAGGGGAATTGGTTTTATTAAAACAACGCGTGTGTTGGTGCCGCAGTGGGTTGTTGAACCCAGCGAACGTGGTGGAATTCGCGTGAATACCCTGACTATTGATTTTTTTATAAAACAACGTGAGATGGGCTCACGCAACTCCCATCACGGAAATATTTTCGATGATACATCGAACTCCGAGAGCCACAACATTACACTTACCCAAGGTGTAGTCAACAACCACGTCAATCGTGTTCGTGCACCACACATTACCACCACAACCCCCACACAAACACCCCACCATTGTTCAGTGTCCACATTTTCCATGGAGACACTTAACGGCTTCTCCTCACCGCACCCGTCGAAGAACAGTCTTTGCTGCTGCTGCTGCTGCTGCTCCTCCTCCTCCTCCCGATTAATGATGCTGTTGGCATGATTGTTGGTGGTGTGGCTGGGTGAATTGACGCGGCCGGTCGGTTGGAGCGACACAGGCGGCTTCGGAGGGAGCGGCGGGAGGGCGCTATCGAGACCACCTGAGCTGTCCGATGGTGATGCCGTCACGGTGATGGTGGTTGGGAAAAGAGGACTGGGGCTGTGGGAGGCCGATGCGGACGCGGTGCCACTGGGTCGCCGTGGAGGGGGTGGCGGGGGCGGTGGACGGCGGCGCATCGACCGCGCTGAGGAGAGTGCGAGAGACGGCGAGCTGGAGGGCGGAGGGGTCGACATCTGCTGGTGGTTGTAGCGGTGATGGTGGAGGTTTTCAGCGGGGAACTGCTGGTGGTCGATAACGGCGGCGGAAGAGGAGGAGGAGGAATGAGAAAGAAGACGACAGCAGCTGCCATAGAGGCTTTCCATCTGGCTGTCGGAGATAGTGTGGAGGTGAAAAACTAGAAAAATAAAAAAATAAAGCATATATATATACGTATAAAATGGAGGGCCTCGTGAATCCCTATTCGATCAGGAGAAATATGATGTGTTCGAGGAGAAGCGAAAGGGTGTGTGTGGCGAAAAAATGACTCCAACCTCCAGGCATCGAGGCGGCTGAGGGTGAAGACAGAGGCCGGGCCATTGCAGCCAATGCTGCTGTACTCGCGGCGGCATGATGGCCGGCTCTCTGCTGCTGTAACCGGCTGTTCCAGATCGACACGACGCGGTCGTCTGTGGTTGTCTGGGTGGTCGTCGTCGTCGGAGGTAGCAGGGGCGGTGTGGTGGGGGTCGGGGGGCTGGCGAGACGGGGCGAGGTTGCCGCGATTAGCAGCGGCGGGGCGGCACCGCCAGCCGACTTGCTGCGGCCTCCGGGGTGCAGGAGATGCGTCTTGTAGGTCACCAATTGGTCTCGGAGGAGTTTCTCACGAAGGGGAAGGTTGGCAAGGTAGTTGGCTGCCTGGATCGCCTCGCGTGAGAGGCGACGCTCCTAGGGGCAAGAGATGCGACGTAAAAATTGGCCACGGCTGTAACACAGGCGTTCCGGGATGCAGCAGCAAAAGCCGCCAAGGGTGTGAATCTGGTCATGGGATCCGGCTGTCAACGGCATCTTACGCCATCCTAAGCCAACCGTGTGAAGATGGAGTTGATTAGTGAAGCTTCAAAATGCCATATTCCAACTGATTACAAACTTTTTCGAGACGCAAAGCCGAATTTTAACCATTTCAATGTTTGTGATCTCCTACTAGAGGACAAGTCGGATGCAGGACATTTCTTGGCCCTTCTCTATTGCTATCAAATCGAAGTTTGAATAAGACGTGGTTGCTACTTTACCGAATTAAGTAGACAACTTAAAGTAAAGTAAAAACAAAATGCGTCCGTACGTAATAGGAATGTGACCTTGATTGACAATATTAGACTCGGGGGGGTGTTATTAAACTATATATACATACACCGTGGTGTAAAAACGCTGAAATACAATAATCGGTGCACCAGGACACAGGCAGAGAGAGACGACCACCAGCGTTTACGCGGCATGTCAGTTTGAGAATAACCAATCCCACCGCTTACTATATAAATGGTAGTCTGATGCACGTGCCATTTTTTTCATTGCCATATAAGTGGGTTGAAGAAAAGTTGTTTCTGCTTCACCACCCCCACCACCCTCCCAATTGAAAAGCGGCAAACGTGATGACTCTTGTGTTTAAACCCCCAATAAGTCCGGCAAAACGATACCTCAGCTTGATGTGGAGGCTGCGGTGCGTCCGCGGGTGCCTCGCGGGGTTCATAGGCCTCCGAGAGCGCATACATCTTCGCCTCGAACTCGGTCTCTCCGACTTCGTCGACGTCCTCCAAGGAGACCCCCAGAGCGCGTTGGATGCCAGCGTCCACGGGGAAGTCGTAGGGCACTCGTTGATGGCACAGGAAGCCCTCCACAATCTCCGCCAGCCTCCGCTGCTTCGCAAAGTTGATGAGGCCCTCGGGGTCGCCGTAAAGGCGGTCGAAGTGGCGCAGCTCGAGGTGAATCAGGGGGGTGATGACGCCCATGGCGATGTAGGGCACGCTGGGGGAGAAGAAGGCGGCGGCAGCGAGGGAGTTGTGGGTGTCGCTGTGAGCGGCGTCAAGGTCATTGCTGGTGGACGACGACGACGACCCCATGAGGAAGGAGGACCGTGGAATGCGAAGAGGTGTGCGACCCGATTTGGTGTTGGCGCGGGCAATGCCCTGACCCTCGCTCCGCAGACGGTGCACCAATTCCTTGTAGGAACGGAAACGACTGGTCGCCTTGTGGTGGGGTGGGGTGAGGTGGAGGGGTGAAGTTTGGCATGAATGCGGGTTACATCGAAACGTGCCTCATAAACAACAAAGAAGGCCGCACTGCACGACATCGGTGAAGCTTATATGGTCAAGTGTTCCTAACTCCCCCGCATCCGGAAACATTGAGGACTGACGACCACAAGGACACTCTGATTCTTGGTCGCCAATTTCGCCGACTCGTCCGAGCATTGTTGAGTCCCAAATCCCCAGTGCATCGACGAAGCAGAGGCGATAGCGGAAATAGATGGGAACTCGTAACAACTGTACATATTCCACAATTGAGCGCTTCTAAATTTCACAAAAGCACAGAGCATGCACTAATTTTGCTTCAAAGCGTTCATCGAGGTTGTCGAAACCACCCACCCAACATGTGACAGGAAGCCGAGGGTACAACCCATCTTGGTTTGCGTCTTGCATTTCCGGCAGTACCGGATGCGGCTAGGGAGAAAGTCCCGCTGATAAAACCGGCAATAAAACCAGCACCACCACCGCCAGAACCGATACAGACGAAACGCCATCATAGCGACCATTATATTTCTTGTGGAACAACGCGGTAACGATGCCGTTGAAGTCAAATAGGCTCACCTGGAAGGCCTTCCTTAGGCGGAAGACCGCAGCTGAGAAGAGGGCAGCCTTGGCCTCCTGGTAACCCTGCAGATTGCGCTGATGCTCAAAGATGAGCATAAGGTCGATAACCCGCTGAATAGCCACAACGCGATCATCGGAGTGGGCTTCGGAGAGAATGGAGTGAACCAGCCAGTTGCGGAACTGTTAAATGTTGAAAAAGAAGAAGAAGAAGACCTTAATCTCAGCTTTTCCATCAATAATCGACAGTGTTTCGGGTTTGGAGGAGGGGAGGGGGGGTTGTGAGGAAATTGGGTAGCGCGTTTCGGGGAAGACAGCGGCTGCAGTCGCCGGGTGGCACTGGTTGGGCCGCAGCGGTTGCATTACGGGTGTAACATAATCATAATAATAATATTCGCTTTATTAAGGCCACGAGGACCAAAACTGTCAGCATTAAAAGTTAAAATAATAAAATAATGCACAGGAAATTACGATTATTCGTAGAAAATGTAGAATAAGTTAAGAAGGATAAAAGAAGTAACATCAAGGTAAATTTGCAAGAAAGGCTAATTTAACCTACGAATGGGAAATGACGACCATTGAAAGAAAGCCCTATAAAAAACGCGCGCCAGTTCTAATTCCGATATTTGTACTTAATCCTCCTTATCTCGAGCCGAGAGTAGCGATTGCTTGGCTTCTGTTGACTTATAACGAGGTACGATAAAAATGACCTTTGGCGCGTGTCGGGGGAACGGGGAGAAATGAACCGGATTTGTCTTAGCCGTGGGTAGAACGTTATTGCCGTGGCTCAAATGCCTAGTGTTGTGTTTACTTGATTCACTCAGGAGCGGTTGGGAACTTGAACCCCAAACAAATCCCAGAGTTCGGTTTACGATTGAAGCGCCATTCAAACAAAACAATATACTGAAAAGTGAAGACATCAATTTATCGTTCAGTACTTAAAGAACACGCCTCATTTACCTCGATTCATGACCTGAGAAATGCGCGTGTAACGATGAAATGAAGAAATTCCCAACCAAGCATAATGGTGAAAATTGAACGCGAACCTTGTTGGAGAAGTCCTTGTAGGCGCTGAGGTTTGGCGATTCCTGTGGCGACCGCTTGCGACCGTCCACTTCCCAGAACTGGATTCTTTGGTAGAGGTCAAATTCGCGCAGGGTCACCTGTTCCGCCAGTTCGAGAGGGTGTATCTATAGGAGCATGGGAGCAGGGTTGTTGTGGGACAACGAAAGCGCGTTTCGATGGCAGGGTGACGAGTAGTGCCTCCTGGGCCATTAGGATTGTTGTGTAATTATCATGTCATTTCCCGGTAATCGTTGGTCTCCACCTGACACTCAACTCTCATCCGTGGCTCGGAATGGCTGCCTGTCTGGCTATGGCGGCAGTCAGACCCCGACGAAACCGCTCGACAGGCGGGTCGACACCCTGGCAGACGGGACGGATGAGATCAACTCTAGGATTCGACGACCAGAATTCAAGCTACCCTACAGGCCGTCGGTTGCAGAACATCCCCAAGATCCTTCATGATCACATAGAGGCGTTTAGCAAGAAAACTGGTGCAGCCACGAGCTCAGTATGCATCAGCAGATGGTGCGTTCTTTCTCTTAACAAAGACTGTCGTAATTGGTTAGTATGGCAACGGGGAAAAATAGATGCCGCCTCTAAAAGAGTCATTATAATTACTTTATTGACAGCACGCGGGCCAAAACATTCAGCCTTAAAGCGCATTTCAACAAAATTATCTATTATCAAGAAAAGGAATTCCCCAACGGAAGAAAAAAACATATTGCTATAAGTGCATCGTCTTCGGGCCGATCGATAGTTTTTGTTTTACCGAGTAGGGTTGATTGCTACTTTTGAGGGAAATTGATTGCGGATCTAAAGTCCCTAAGTGTACGATAACTTGAAACAAAAACCAGAGAAGGCTATAAGTCGGCAAACGCCGAATTGCGGCCGTCAAAAAGCCGCTGTCTCACTTCAGACAATGCCAAGGTGGAAGCGGTGCGGTGCGGTGCGGTGAGATGCGTGGGGTGACGGATCGAATTCACCAAACCAGGCGAACTAAGCGCGAATTTAGTCAAGCAGTTACTAAATTAAGAGTGGACGGCGCTGTGACACACCGCACCACGTCAGCCTTGCATCAGCGGCTTCGGCCTGTGCCAAAAATGGCAGCTTCTCCTCTCCGCGTGAAATGAGTCAGACAGAGGCGCAGACACCAACCACGGCTGCCACAAAAACAGATGATGATGATGATAGTGGGTAGGTGGGTGGGTGGTAGGCTCCGTGATTACAAGTGGTTCGTTCGAAGAGGTGGTGGTGGTGGTGGGGGCTAAAGAGGGATCGAACCTGGCATTGACTGGGGCAGTGTTTCTCAAACTTTTTTCACTTGCGACACACTTGGGATATCTGAAAAGTTTCGCGACTAAGTAATGAAAGAAATATTTTGGTTAAACTTTATTTTCAACGTTTATATTTTTATGCGATGGGTGGGCTTGCTTTCGAGAGCAAATAAGGTTGAAACGTGGCTCTAATGCTGACAAACAAACACGCATTTCGTCGTCAAGTCGAAGGAGTCGCGCTCTCTTTTTTTATTTGATTTCAGTCAAAGCTGAAAATCCGAATTCCCAAAACCATGAAGACGCGAACGGCAAAATGATCTTGACTGCTTTCAAACTGGGAGCTGGAAACAACTGCTTCAGGGAGAGCCAAAATTCGTCCAAACTTTTTTCGGCGAATCCCCTAGTCACTAGGGCCTCATATGTGGGGTAGTTTACGCGCCGATTTAAAATGAATGAAGCCGAATAGCCCAAAATAACTATTTTAAACCAAATTGATCAACGCGCAGTTTATTAGTGGCAATATCTCAACGATAGGACAAATATGCTCACCGACTTACTAGTGCAGAGGCAATGTTTAGAACCATGTTCGGTGCCACTAGGTTGAAAGACGTTCTCAAACAGTGAATGTGCAAAAAAACAACCACCACTCATTTTGCCACCCAATCACCCTAAATCCAATTTCGTCTTTCACAAAGGCCACGGAGACAATCCACAAATAAAAAAAACCTTTTTTGAGGCTGGGGCGGTCGTAGTTTATTCGTCTGACCAAAAATACCCCGCGTTGAATCACCCCCTCCACACCCGTGTTGGCGTATCATGGACTCGGGGGTCCCATCGTGGCATATATTTCCAGTTTAGAAAGAACACCAATGACACATTTGTCCTCTTTCTCGCGTGTTTCAATTAATGCTCGAAAAGTTTGGTGCCCCATACCCACACAAAGAAACGGCATTGCATATTACATACGCGTGTTGAAAGCAGTCTTATATTAATAATAGACGATTTTGCTCGATTCGTTAAATAAGATTACGATCCACAATTATGAGCAAAGGAGAAAGACAGGAGGAACTGGATCATCTTGAAACGTGGAGAGACGCCCATTGCAAGTGGTCCTATAACAATCATCGCTATATGGCAGACGACGACGCACCCCAGACGACGCACATCCAATGGGAACGAACAGTTGGTGGGGAGGGCCTCATTGCGGTCGCTAGTGTGATTATTCGTGGGGTTTGCTTTTATTTTCCAGGCGATTTTGATGATATGTTTACTTTTCTTTGGTTCCGGTGTTGTTAAGGCGTGGTCAATGGCAATGAAAGGAGTATCCGTGCCCTCCCATGGTAGCGTTTACGCTCGGGGAATAACCGATTTGGCGCGAATGCTGGGTTTCTCTACACACCCCTTTCCAGTGGTATATTTACACATGAACTCAGACGCTCGGTGGCGTCTGTCTGTCTCAGCGTGCAGTAGCGGTGGATTGCAGTCGCGCTGATAGCGAGCCTTCGCATGCCTTCACGTGCCTTCACATGAACTCACATTATTTAAACTGCCCAAAGTGCTCGCGGTATCTAATATGCTTGCCTTCTATTATACACACACACACACACAACTGTATCAAGTGGTAACGAGCGGGTGTTGCATAAGAGCGAAGATACATTAATAGAAGTAAAAAAAGAACGCATAGTAACCAGACATTATCCTGGCCCTCCTATTCACCCCTCCTCCAAAAAATCGAAAATTATAAATGACGGAACGCAGTTCCTTACAATACCCACGGTTCAAGGTCGGAGAATCGAGTGGTAATACTTCGGTGCTCCCAGAGACACCATCAGACGCACATTTGGGCCACCAAAAATTACGACATTCGCAACATCTCTCTCGTATATGAATATTTTGTTTTCGCCTCAGCCTAAAATAGTATTTATGGAGACGGAAAGGGGGTGGGACATAGCCAACCTGCAGGAGATCGATCCTCGCATTTGGGCACTGCTGTAGGTCGCACAGTGGAGACGGAGTGGCGGAGAGTGACGGCGGGGTCGAACTTAGATGCTGATGCTGGTGTTCTGCAATGCCAAGTGGGGCCGGGGGATTGTGTCTTCCAACTGGGACCGGCGAGGGGTTCGGCCCGGTATCCAGGGTGCCAGCGGCTCGCGCCAGGCACTGCTCGATCGCCTGCACCACCGACAGCAGACAGCGAACCGAGATGCCGCCCAGGAAAGCAGTTAGGCGTCTTCGCAACTCCGGATTGCCAGCGAAGTCGTATGCAAAGTACCGGGGACTGCGTGTCCATCGCGAGAGGAAGGCGACCACACGTGCTTGCACGCGTCGCTTGTAGCCTGATCGGAAGCGACGCATGAGATGGTCCACTGCACCCTCGTCCGCCTCCTCTTCCGGACTAAACACCGGGTTGGGCACGTTGAAGCGCTCGATAAGCAGGTCAAGAAGCTCATCGGAAGCGATGAATCGGCGATAGCCCAGGAGGAATGCATTGATTCCGGCGGCATCAAAGTATGACGGATATGTCAGGCGTTCGACGAGCTTTTCCATCGTGGCAAATTGGATGAGCGGACGCACGTGGAATCCGGGGGCGGTAGAGGCGGAGGAAATGGGGGTGGAGGTTGGCGGTGTGGAGGATGAGTTGGTTGAACTCTTGACACCGGAGGTCTTGAGATGTGGCGAGATTATTCGGCTTGATGTGGAGGCGGGGAGAGGGAGGAAATCGGACCCACCGATTGGGGTCCCATTGTCGTCGGCGCTGTCTGAGGGAAAGAAGTCGGCATCTTCCTCTTCTTCGACATCATCATCGGTGGCGGGTGCCGGTGTGGGGGTGAGGAGGCCGTCGAAATCAAGGTCGTTCGACTGGGAAAAGGTGCGGAATCGGGGAGACGATGGTGGAAGGGAAAGTGAGGAATTTGCGGGATGATGGTGACGCTGTTGAGGGTTGAGATGATTGTTGCCGCCGCCGCACGTTGCAGAAGAGCAGGTCGTTTCAAATATTATCACATTGGTGGTGTCGGGTTGAGCAAACCTTTAAGGAAAATGTTAACAAAAATATCCATGAAAATATCGCCAACAGCTCTGGTGGATGAACCGCCTCGTCTGTGCCCGATAGCTGTGGGGTTTTTCTATGTGTTGAGATCTCTTGTAGTGTAACAGGTGTGTAGATGCTGCCGATAAAGCCACCGGATAACAATACCATAATAATAATAATTATAATAATAATAATAATGGTATTAGCTTTATTAAGGTCACGAGGACCAAAACTTTCAGCATTAAAATTAAGAATTGACACAATCATGCCTGGAATGCGTCTGCTATCTTATTTTCCATTTTGACATTTTGTGGACACATTTTGTCACGACGACGAAGATTCCGAATAAGTAAAAACCAATGCAGAAAATAAGAACCGGGTGAATTTGCAAGAAATGCAAATTAAACCCTCGAGGTATATAAATTTTGGTAAACGCATAATGGCGGCCATTCAAAGGCCCTATTATTCATAACGCGCACCCAAAAAAACATTCCAGGTGGTGGTGGGGGGGGGCATTTGAATTTAAGCCGCATTCTCGTGTGTATTTTTGACAGGAATGCTTATCAAGAACACCTTGGCCATACTTTTCTAAAAATAACGATCCATAAAATACCCTTTTCCAACCAAGTGCTACCACCGCCGACGCCCGGGCTAGATGATCTGGATGATCTTGGAGTCAACCTTGGCGGGACGCGATCACGAAAGGAGCAACCCAGAATTCCACAGACAGTCAGCCACAACAACAATAAAAAAAGGCCCCATGTGCAACAGTTCTTGCAACAGTTCTGTTTGAAAGCTATAAAAAACCTCACACCTTACCGGTACTTTTCCGGAGGGGGAAGTCTCAATGGAATTTCAAGCTTTGGCAATGTTCGAAGGTACCGCTCGTAAACGCTACAACATAGAAGAGGAGCACTGCTACTATGATCATAGTAAGCAATAAGAAAACACATCTGACCGTCTGTGGAAGGTCAGTTAACTTCCGCGATACACGTTCAAGGGATAAGAGAATACGCGCCAGGATTGGGGATGTTGGATTTTGGAGGGTGACAATAGTGCAAAAACGCCTGGTGTAGACACTCAAGAAACATGCATCCCGAAAATGTCTCCGACAAGGTGCGTTGTGCAACAAGGTCCATCAAAAAAATACGACACAAAAACGTGTCCCACCACCACCGCCAACAACAACAACCACTAACTAACCGAGAGGTCGCAATGCTCAGAAGAGAGGCCATCCAATCAGCCTTCTCCTCTGGATTTGGAGCTTCCATGTGGAGGTAGTGGAATCGCACGCCCGATAGTCGTTGCGGATCCTCCATGTTCAAAGCCGTCGACGACGAAAAATTAGACGTAGACGCCGTGGGTAAAGCGACGGCAGCATTCGTGGTGGAGTTTATAGGCCCTCCACAAATACCGCTATCGCATAAGTTGGCGGGACATTCCGGTTGGACAGGGAGTTGTCGCTGGGTTGAGTCAAAGTACTCCAGGGAGAAGGAGCAGTGGTCAGATTCCTCGTTTGAAGATGGCAATTTCTGGCTTGAACCTACGCGTAGTGGAATAAGAATTGTAATTCCATCATTAAGGCCATAACGATGAACTGCATAAACCACTAGAATGGAAAGATTGAATCGTAAACTCTCCTGACAATCGGCCATGTTTTTGCGGTCTGGGTAACCAATAATCAAGAGAGAAGGTTATCAATTATGGCCCAATAACGACATGCAGCCGTTGTGGGTGGAATAAAACGCAGCATAGTTTATGAAGTGACGTGAGAAGACGTGAAAAGACGCCCCCGGCTCTGAAATCGATACATTGAGTTGTTGCAAAATACTGGCATATTCAAAGTGCCTTCCCTAGCCTCCTAAAACCTCTCGACTAACTGCCTCACCTTAGATGCGTGGACAAGGGATGACCAACTACCGAGGCGTTTCTAGCCAACGACGCGCCATCCCGAGCTTTGGCGATATTTTAAGTAAAACAAACGATTTATGAGTAACCTGCGATGAATAACGCGGTTTGGCAAGAAATGAATAGTGCAGCAAGTAATCCTGAAAACGAGGAGCCTTTATCGAGTGGTTCTTGCCTGCGATAACTTTGTTGAGAGCGCAGCCAAAGAAGCCGCCCGTGGTGGCGTTCGACGAGACGTCAGTCATTTCAGACAGGCCGACGCCGTGGACAGACGACTGGAGCGGAGTGGGGCTGTCGAGAACGTGGAAGGCCTCCAGAGCGAGACGACGCTTGAGCCGGAGGTAGGGCTGCCCGCCCCCGCCGCCTCCACCGACAGCCATCGAGACGCCACCACCACCCCCGCCGCCGCCACCAACAAGGACCGTGGAAACTGGAACCAGGGTGGAGCGGCGCTCCAGGCGCTTGCAGAGGAGGAGGCAGCTTGTGAAAAGAAAGGCCTGTCGCTCTGATGCCACGCGTTTACCCTCTTCACGCACCATCAGACTTCCCTCTGCAGATAGAGAAGAAGAAAGTGCTTACAGCTCCTCTGAGAGGCAAAAGAGCCCCATGGCGCTACCGTTGGCGATGTGTCCATGAACTGCCACTTTTGCTGATTCGTAGCGGCGCGGAGAAGGTCTTAAACCCACATGAGCTAGTGAAGCAATAAAAGACGTGGTGTTATTGTTTGGGCGTGACCTTGAAACGCTGTTTACTCGGTCATTAGATGCTGAGACATATTTTGTCTTAATCCTTTTGAGATTTTGGTGGTAAACGATGCTGTCGGGGCGGGCTTATTACTGTGATGGTTTTACGGTCTCTGAGTGGCTCGGTTGAGTCCAAAATGCCCAGGACTGTTAAGAGGATGTGGGAAAGCAGGCGCTGTTATCTTATTATTTTCAGAAGTTCTCAAAATATGTTTAAAAATATAGGTTGTTCGTCTTACCGACCGTTCGAAGTCGTAGTCCATTGCACAGAGCGAGTCAACATTAAACCAAATTATTCATTATTTTGAACATGTTATATTTTTCTTAATTAGCGCGGCTTCATGGAGATTCTCGCGAATATTCAAACAGTCCCCAAAGCAGTCGAATCCGGGAACCAGGTTGTCCCTCACCAACAGAGCGAGGATGTTGAGAGCTGCACCATCGGGGAGACGCAAACACAACAGACTGGGCGAAGGAGATCAAGCGGAAACTGCCTTGCCACAACCACCAGGGTCCCTTGTAGAACGCACTTGATTGTGCAAAACCTGGAGGTGCCCCGATCATAATTGTAAACGATATTATAGTGGAGTAGCCACAACCTACCCATGACGAATCTCCCAATTGTCGGGAGTGTCAAGAGCCTCTCTTTGCCCCCAGTAAGGCGCTCCAGTTCCTCCAACTTGGCTTGTGTCACCGTTGACGGCGCACAACAACCGCCACCGCTCATCAGGGCAGAGAGGATGGTCTCCACGTCGAGACCCTCATCCTCCTTGTTGCTGTCTAGTCCGACCTCTTCGCCTTCACCAACAAGAGCCGCCAGGCCTCCGCTAATCCCGGCGGAATAGAAGACGTTCACCAGGGCCGCCGTGGAGCCAGGGGATGTGTGCGTAGAGGCCCGGTGGTTGCGTAGGTGCGGAAGCGGCGGCGTGGACGCCCTTGACAGGAGAGAGGTCCCCGAGGGAGTGGCGGGCGACGAGGAGTAGCTTCGGTGTCGGTGGGCCGCAAAATTGAAAGAGGGGACAGAGGCGGCCTGGGCTTGGGGGGCGGTACAGGCAGGCGAGAGGGCTTGGGGCACTGGGGGTGATGAGGGGACATAGAGATGTCCGGTGGAGACGAGGCGGGCCAGTTGGAAAAAGAGGGCTGGGTGGTGGGCCAGACGGTGCTCGAGATTGCGACGCACCGGCATGAGGAATTCCAGGGCGAGGAAGAGGAATTTACGGTCGGAGGCTTCGTAGGCACATAGGTGCAGGGCCTATTTGGAATAAAAAGGAGGGACGCACATGTATGCAAGGCAAGATGCACAACAAACGTGAATAATGAAGAGTAGGTGACCCAGTGTTCTTTAGGGTTGACAGGGAAAATTGGGAATATTTAATAGGACAGCGGCGGTGATAATCCAAGAACTTAGGTTTACTGTTGAATTTAGATCAACGCCAGAGTGGCTCAGCAGCTAGGTAGGAGGAAAGAGATAATAGAATTTTCGTAAGGACAGGGGTTAGCCACGCCAAAAAATAAGTGTCTGTCATCACAAGGAGGCATGGGTTGCCTTTTATAGATTGAGGGACGATTGAGCGGACGATATGGACTGCGGGGCGCTGGTTAGGGTAACCAGAAGACGCCATAAACATAGGCACTGGAAACGGACTGCCGAATGTCGAAACTAACACCCAGTTATTCGCGAACTGGGGATTATAACAAAGCACGACAATTCGGGGCACATGATGCCATTGACAAGCGATCAGTACCAAACCAAACAGCTCAACCCAAATGGGAAGAAAACGTGAGACCCGATGTCATCAATCTTAAAACCGATAAAGCCTTAAAACCCCGTAATAACAGCCAATTGGTGTACTGGACGCTAGCTGAACCCCCCGGAAGGGTTAAATTGGCTCACGTTGAGAAGCCGGAAAAATTGAAGGAACTGGAATAGCGGCAGAAGAAGAAGGCGAGGCAGGAGGTAGCGGAAGGAATTGACGACGGAGTTGCAATAGCAAGGTGGGAGTGGTGGTGCCTGGTGGAGATTGGCGGCCGGTGGGGTGGTCACGGGAGGAGGAGGTGGTGGTGGTGGTGGAGGGGGGGGTGAATTTGGCGCGATCCCGTAGTGATCCCAGGCACGACAGGCCGGGCAGCACAGTGAATGGAGGCAGACAAGGCGCGGGTCCATGCTATCCACGGTGGTGGCCTTAAAGGCCAAAAAACAAAATGAGTGAGAACGATGAACTGGGCAAACTGAAAAAGGAGCGAGGGGAGAACCGAGGTCGCACCTTGAGTCGCGACACCGTGTTCACGATGGTCCTACTGAGGCGCCCAAGTGCCTCTTGCACGTCCTCGCGTTCCGACAATATCCAGACACTGCCGAACTGCTCGGGTGCGCTTGAGTAGCTCGAATTCGCGATATCTTCCATGGGGTCGAACAAACGTCCCACAAGTCGCCGACTCTCCGAGAGAGACAGCGCGTCGATTGGGGACTTCTGTGACGTGGTTGTGGAGGCGGCAAGGGAGAAGGGGGATGCTGCTGCTGCTGCTGCCGGGTTGCTGCCGGGTTGCGTGGTGGAGGAATCATCGACGAAATCGGACTCCAGGTAGTCGAGCAGGAGGCGGAAATTGTTGTAGAGATCTACTGCATCCCCAAAGATCTCTCGGATGAGCACATTGTCGGGGGACGTGGTGTGCGCCGAGGTAAGGGGGGAGAAAGGGGAGGCGTGTGGGCAGGAGGGTGAGATGGCGTTGAGAACGGGCTCACGAAAGACGCGTAAAATGAGGTTCATTTGTTCCAGACTTGAGGAGAGAAAGGCCACTATTTCGTCCACACACCTACGAGAAAAGGGATAGTAGAGTAAAGGGACAGCACATGACAACGAACAACCGATCGTGCCCTGTCAAACGAAAACAGTGGCTATGCTAGAATTAGGGCACATTGCAGCAATCACCACTACAGCTCAAAGACGAATGGGGATGAGTGGGAGTATGGGAGGGGAAGCGGGTGAGGTTGAGTGGAGAAGGGGGGCGCTGGAGGTGGGGGGGCAGTGTTCAGCAGGCACCTGGGGATACCATTTTTTGGCGAATGCGAATACAAAAACGGTCGGCTGTTGGTGCGTGTGTGGGCGCGCATGATGGTCGCAGTGACACATCCATTGCACAAGGTCGGCCCTGGTATCCAGGGTACTGTTTTCCAGCGCATCGGGGAGTCAGTGTAAGTCTATCACACTACAGTACTGCACCTGGAATCTAAACAAGTGGTGGTGGTGGTGATTGTTGATAGGCTGTCCTTTTTGTAAAGGTCTCCAGGTCTGTTTATTGTGCAACGGGACATCGGATCCGCCTTACATCGAAGGATTGAACCCTGTTGTGGCCCCTTGGCGCAGCGGTTAGCCTCCTCGATCTGTTGGTGAGAGACCTCGGTTCGACCCCCAGGTTAGACAATCTCGGGTTGGACCAGGGGTGCCGTCGCCTGCAAAAATGATCCCGAGAAACTTCATGACAAACCGGTTTATCCTCCTCTAGTAGCGGATAAAACCGCTAGCCGCACGAGAACGTGTACTAAAGTTGGGCATTCAGAGACCTGACTTCGAGGGATCCCATATTTTCCAACTTAACGGAAAAGGACACACGATAGGGATGAGGTGTGGGCACTGATTACGAAATCTCTATCGCGTGAATGGGGTCCAATCGAAGGCCGCTGATGTTAGCCCATAACGGAAAGGACGCAGTACCGTGTAAGAAAAGCATCCGGTGCCAAACCATCGATAGACGCGTTTCACGACGTTACCCATCACCTGCGTACACGGGAACAGCCAGGGGGTATGCATTCAAGAAAAGCCATCAGCTGATTATAAAACGTACTTATTATAGTCTTTTGGCAAATTGTCCATGTAGAGATTATCAGGTTGCTTTCGGAGGGATTTGACGTAATCACGATAAATGCACAGAATATTCTAAAAAATGGAAGGGGGAATAGATGTGTGTGTGTGTGTGTGGTTACTGTTGCCGTCTCAACGAGTCGACTCCCTGATTCGCCTTTCGTCCAGCGGAGGTCGACTCAAGGATCCCCAGACCCGAGAAGGGCATGCCAGGAGACATGCCAGGATGTTGTGGTCGGCGTCACGTTTAATATCATTAAGTGATCAATACCCATTGGCAAATTTATTTCCAATGGCAATAAGGGGCATACATAGAATGGACCACCAATCAGAGCAATAGCACACACGCACAAACCTATGAGATGCCGATGCACGCGCGTGGTCGTGGACAAACAATCATGAAAACAAACACGTCTACCAGACGGTGAATGGGACACATGCAAAAACGGACACACATACATGACGCAGAACGAACTGGGTTGCTAGTCCACTAAATGTGGGACATTGAGAGCCAATGCGGTGACAGCTGTCTCGGGAATGCGATTGAGTGTCACACAGGCGTCCACGAGAACTGCGGACGTAGCACATTGGATCACCGACATCCGACATGAAACTGTGCTCAATAGGCAGCTTTGAGTTTGGACTTGGATAAAGATGCCAACTATTTGCAGCCACACGCGAGCATATTGTGTGGGTGGATTTAATGAGTGCTACAAGTGGCCTAAAAGTGGCCCCTGGATGCCTGGTTGTCTTGCCTCAATTGCCACACACAAAATGAAAATGACCTTCAAACAGACGAATAGAAGCAAGGAGATGGAACACACGCGCATGCTTCGCCCTGGATTTTGACCCAGTAATGGCGTTTATGCGAATTAAACGCGATTGGAATAAAAAGAGAGCATCCTCCAACCGAATGGTTCTAAATAATTGGATGACGCTTGTGTCATGGGAAACCATGGCAACTAGTCAACATGCGAACAGAGCACCTGGGGTTGGCAGTGAGCGGGCCAAGTCGAGGGAGGCTTGGCTTGCAAAATGTGTACGAAACCAAGCGCAACGTTGACAGTGTAGACAAATGAGGTCCATACTATGTATACGCCGTCGTGACAACAATCAGTTCCGACATTGCCTCACGAATCGTAGCCGCGCGTGGGCATCAGTTAAAAAAGTGCGGCAAACCAAACAACAATACCACCGATGGGGCCTTGTAGGTGGTATGATTGCAAAGAATTCAAATGACCAACCTGAATTGTGGCAGCGCGAATGACATGCTCGGTTTGAATGCTTTCCTCGTAGGTTATTGCCAACTGAAAACACAACAACAACAACAAATTGAGGGTACTTCGAAATCCCATAATCACCTGACATGACGTTAGTCTGCTCATTGTCGACGCAGCACCTAAGGACGTCAAAGGACGGAGAGCCACTCACCTTAAGAAAGTTTTTCATAACTTTCTCCGTCACAATTACGATGTAGACACAGGCAGTGTGATTGAAACGACCGGCGAATTCCTGAAATAGCACACGAGACGCATGAGCACGGTTACGGGTTCGCTCACCTGCACACGAACGTCCTGCTCGTCGTTGTTGTTGTTGGCAACGGAAATTACCCAACCCACATCGCAATGCGGTTTGAATGGAACGAATTGGGAGCTCGAGCTCGGTGGCACCAGAAGCCTCTAACGCCCAATCGCAATTACTTTATATTCACCTGCATTCACGTTTACCTACACGTTTTAGACATCGAAATAAGTAAAATCAGTTAATCAACCGTTTTCTCGAAAGTCGGGGTTTCTGTATTCAAGCAAACACTCCAGCGACTATCGATTTAACCCACCTGGTAAAAAGCAACAAACCCTCCCCTTATGGCGTATCAGTGAAGGCTACCATAGGAAGTGCGGTCAAATTCAAACAAAACATTTAGCGTCCATGGTAGTAAACATAACCTGATGGGTAGGCATACGTGGCGTCCGGTGGCGTTCCCCGTGACACCCAAAGAGGCCGCGCGTGGAAGTTGAAGCAACAGCTGGCTCCCACCACCACCACCACGCATCCCAGGTGGTTGGATTAAAGGCGCCACACGCCACACAGCCTAACACGTAGGTATTACTGGTGACGCGAAATCGTCGAGATTGCATATGAATGGGTCCAACTGTTACCAACTGATTCACTGGGTCAAGACGCACACACTTCGTCAAATTTTTGCGCGTATCACCTACTAGAGGATAGACCTGCTTTATGAAGGTTTGCCATGACTTTTTTTCCCAGGTATATAGATATATGTTCACAGGTGAAGTCGGAACCAGGCCACTCACCAGCACATCGAGGATGCTAAGCGCTACATGAACGGGCAAACAGATATGTCCTACCTTGAGCGCCGAAAATATCTTATCAATGGGTAGAGTGATGCCGCCGAGCGCGGCAGCTGCGCTTTTCTTGCCCTTCTCCGCCAGCACCCGATAGTGCTCGCGCTCCTCTGGCGACGGCATCAGGTTGCCGGAGAACCAGAGACGCGAGCCGTCGGCGATACGCTCGTCCACCTCGCGTATCGACTGGGGCGGCGCCTCGTGAGGACAGACCACCAGTGAGGAGAGCTCGTCGATCAGGTGCTGGGTGAGCACTTCGCGAGCCTTCTCTTCGAGAACACGCGGTCGAAGAGGCGCCGCTGTCTGAGCAGAAGAAGAAGATGTCGACGAGGAGGAGGAGGGGTCCTTAGAAGTTGTGAATTCCTGATTGGCTTGACGAGAAGTCGACGAATTGTCAGTTCTGATGCCTGGTAGACGAAGAACAAAAAGGCTGAACTTTGACGTAATGAGGAGAAACGTCTTAGAGACCCGAGGGAATTCATAGGAATCTCAGGGTAGGCCACCCTTGGTGGACCCTGGAGACGCAACCTTCACAAATATTCCCGAGAAACTTTATCACAAACACCCCTGAAACCGGTCTATCGTCTGGTAGGAGATAGCCGAACCAAGTTGAAGAAGTTTAAGTAATAGGACACGCAACTAAATTCGTATAAAAAGGAATAAGCCAAAATGAAAAGTAGGGAGACGCATGCGTAAAGCCTATAAACTTGCGCAAAATAGGAAGGACTATCGGATGAGGGCAATTAATAACCCTTTGATGCAGTCGAAGTGACAACAATTGCATTTTATTGGTGATGTGCACGGATACTAATTTGCGCGGGAATGGGGAGAGGAGAAAAGGCGCAAGGAGATGTAAATGCATAATCAGATGTACCGTTGGACTATCCATCAGTTTACCGTCAGCATTACATTCAAAAATATGAAAATTCACTCCCCGTTGATAATACTGGGATATAAAAGAGTTTTTACCAATTAGGCAAACTGAAAAACTTGGGAGGTGATCCGCGACGCATAAACACCGGAGCACGGCACATAGATACAGCTAGTTTGTTAAAAGATATTAAATTGAAACAGACACTAACCAGAAATATTAGTAGAGTAGCACTTCTCGAGCAGTTTGTCACAGGCCGCTTCGAGCAAATCACGATGTCGATTGAGTGCTTGTACAAACACATTGTTCTCGCGAGGCAACTGGGAGGCCGTGGAAATGAGGGAGGTGGTAGAAGTATACCGTACTATAGACGATGCCATTTTTCTTTAATCATGAATACTTCCACGGGTAATTAAGTGGAAGAACTGTAGATTTTGCGAGTTGTACATCTTAAATTAAAAAACATGGTTAGTCTTTCATCAAAAGATCTCACAAAAAATGCGAAAAAATTAATCACGATAATTGTTCTAAACTAAATAATTGAAGGCAACAATTATCATTAAACAATCTGAGATATTTTGATATTAAAAAATACGAATTGGACACTTAATGACTGATAAAAGGACACTAAACGCAAACAGATAATCATTAAAGCTCTGAAGTAATTCAGTTATCCCCGCATAAACTAATTTCAATGGGTGATACTTCAAGGTCGTTCGATATTTTGTTAAATCCTAAATCGTGACAATATTTTTTTACATGGTTTGCAAATGTAGCTTTTTAATTGTATATTGTCTTACCCATACCTCTTAAGTGCAAGGATAAATTATTTCTAAGCAAAACGGCAAGGAAGTCGTTCGAAGGGGGTATAAATAAGTTACGATATAGACTTTCCCGCCTATTTATCTAGTAAATAAAAAAACAGTATTTTCATCATACAACATTTTACATTAAGGTCAAACTTAATTTGATTCGGAACGGGTGTTTTTTACGTAAATCAGTTGAATTTAATACATTATATAAAACATGAAAGGAAGTCTTAATGATTTCAGGTTTCAGTTGATTTCTGGGTTTCAAAGAGGTCGAAATCCGATACGTTATATCTTTTATAGCCCGAGGATGTGGGCGGTTCAATCTTGGATGTCTGACGGAAGATACATTAAAATGTCTTCTCTTCATTTGCAACCTCCAGTCCCAAAAGATGCAACATCACTTCTTCACGTAACAACCGAGATGCTTGGCACGATAGTTGTCCCAAACGCACCCAAAACCAACCCTTTCAACTTTCGTCGTGAGTAGAGGTTTCGAGGAATCGCTTTTTTCTTCAAGGAAACTTTTTTGTTGATTTCAGTTAGTATTTCTTGGCGTCATTGTTAAAGTTCACCCCCTACCACGACGCACGGAACGAACATCACGGTATTCCCAGCCGCCAGATCACCCGGGTCTGATGCCACCTCATTGGCCGACGTGTTGCCACCTTGGTGTTTATTTATTCTCATACACTTTAATAATTTAGTCTTCGCCTGAATATCACACGTTTAATGTCTTACTGTCGGTGGGGTTGTATTCAATCTACCGTCTTGGTATACCTGTAGTGACCTTAAACGCCCCCTTTTGTTTTAACCAACACGAACCGAATTCGACCCACGAACGCACCATCGCCGACTTAACGTTATGGCTTTGTATTATTTAATCAAGAAAACTATCTTGATTATACTGTGCCTCGTTCCTACATCGAAAGAAAATATTCTCCCCAATAGATCGGGTCCGGGCGCACCACCAGATACCCATCGCCCCTGAGGACATCACGAAAACGGCAATCACCACTCCCTTTGGATCATTCGAATTCTTACGGATGCCGTTTTGGCTCAAAAAACGCTTCCCAAACCTTTCAACGCTGCATCGACTCAATTCTTCGGGGTTTCGACTTCTGTTGTGCTTATATCGATGACATTCTTATCGGCAGCAAAGACGAAGAAGAGCACCTGCGACATTTGGAAGTGGTCCTTCGGCGCCTGGATGAACACGGGCTCGTGGTGAACCCCGAAAAATGCCATTTTGGCCGAACCGAAGTAAGTCTCCTGGGTCACTTGGTAAATGATCTGGGGGTTCGACCACTGGACGCGAAGGTAACAGCGGTTGCTGACTACCCGGAACCCAGCACAAAGCGTCAGCTTCGACAATTCCTCGGGATGCTGAATTTTCACCGACGTTTCATCGCCGATTTTGCCGAGATGGCCTCGCCGTTAACCCCTCTTACCTCCAGCGGAAACGGTCAGGTTAAACTGTCACCAGAAACGAGTGCAGCCTTCCAGAAGTTGAAGGCTAGTCTCGCTGCCGCGACCTTATTGGTTCATCCGCGCCCTGATGCCCAACTATCTTTGATGGTGGATGCTTCGAACACTGCAGTCGGCGCTGTACTAAACCAAGGGGACGAGCATCGGCGCCAACCACTAGCGTTTTTTTCGAAGTCTTTATCACCTACGGAACGCCGATACAGCACCTTCGGTCGTGAATTATTGGCGGCTTACCTAAGCGTAAAGCATTTTCGCCATTTTTCGGAAGGTGGCCGCATTCTAAATTTCACGGACCACAAGCCGTTGATTCATGCCATGGCCTCCTACTCTTCTCGCTACAACGAACGCGAGATCCGACAACTCGATTTCCTCTCCCAGTTCCACCTGGAATTCCGTCATTTCCGCGGCGCAGATAATGAGGTTGCCGACGCCCTTTCGCGCATCGAGTTGAATAGTCTGCAGCTCGCTAATGGTATCGACTTCGAGGAGATGTCTGACGCCCAGCAACACGAGGGTATTCGAATTGGGGTCGACAACACAGCCCTTATAATCCTAACTCTCTCGTTGTCTCAGCGTTCTCTGCTCTGCGACAACACCAAAGCTTCCCCTCGTCCGCTAGTTCCGCAATGTATGCGGCGCCAAGTTTTCGAAATGGTTCATGGTCTCTCGCACACTGGTATTTGCGCAACCACCCGACCAGTGGCTGGAAGGTTTTCGTGCAAGGGATTGCAAAGGGGCGTGCGCCTGTCGACACGGGCATGCCTTCGGTGTCAGCAAGTAAAAGTCAATCGTCACACCAGGGCACCGACGGCACGTTCGACGCACCCGACGCACGGTTTAGCCACGTTCATGTGGATTAAGTCGGCCCGTTGCCTTCGTCCAGGGGTTTTCGCTACTTGCTGACTTGTGTAGATCGCTTCACCCGCTGGTGCGAAGTTATACCGCTAGCGGACATCGGCGCAGAAACGGCCGTTCTCGCCTTCCTGCATAACTGGGTGGCGCGCTTCGGATCTCCGCGTCGTTTGACAACCGACCGAGGGGCACAATTCGAATACACGCTTTTCCAAAAGATGTGCCAATTTCTTGGATGCGAGCGAATCTGCATAACTTCTTACCATCCCGCGGCCAATGTGATGGTTAAGCGCCTCTATCGGACACTGAAGTCCTCCCTCATTGCTCAGGATGACCGAGAACATTGGGTAGACAATTTGCCTCTCGTCCTGCTTGGCATTCGTGCGAATTTTAAACCCGACGTCGACTCCTGTCCGGCGGAATTGTTCTACGGTGCAACTCTCCGCTTACCGGGTGAGTTTGTTAACCCGTTCGGATAAAACGGTTTCAATTGATCGACTCAAGAGTGCTTTCGTCGAGGAACCCTTTTTAATACTGTTCCAATTCGCAATCCGCCCGAACTGACTGGCCAACCGAACGACGCGATTCCCCCAAAAAACTCTATTGTGTCATCTTCTGTTGCCCCTGCCCGAATCAGTCCGGAGCCGCCTGACGCACTGACGACCTCCCGTACACGAAGCGGTCGTGTCAGCCGAACACCCCTGCATCTAACAAACTTTGCCCGTTAATTTACCGTCTGTTAACCTGCAACCCCACCAGCCATCCTTATTGTATCTCTTCCCCTGACGACGAAGAGTCTAAGGGGGGAGCCATGTCGTGACCTTAAACGCCCCCTTTTGTTTTAACCAACACGAACCGAATTCGACCCACGAACGCACCATCGCCGACCTAAAGTTATGGCTAAGTATTATTAAATCAAGAAAACTATCTTGATTATACTTTGACGCGTATGTCATAAAAGGGTTTAGTGGGCTAAGTTATCGTCGAACTGCGAATCACGACATACCTTCCAAGGAAATAAACCCGCAGCACATAATGATCACATCAAATAAGCAATCAAAAATTTCCAAATAAGCATGCATTTCTGGGCGATTACCCGATGGGTGACATAAAACAAATTATATTATACAATCTATCGCGTTTCAGAGAATGTGTCCATCCTAAGAAACGTCTATATTTTCTCTAGTGCAGCCGATTGTTTGTGATTTACAATCATGAATTCTTATTCCCGAAAAAATTCGAAAATTATAACATAAAAATTAATGTTTTGTACAAAAATACGTATCAATAATTCTTTTATGCAATGACATAATGCGATTAAATGATTTGCCATGATGCATCCGGTCTGATTGGCTTGTTGGGATAGCAAAAGACCTCTTGAATCTCACTTGCAGATAATGTTGAGCAACGCTTTTAGAATTTACTGTCTCAAAGAAAACCATCAATACTGGAGCCAAATATCGAATCGTCACTGCCCACTGAAAAATGGCGTCCAGACAGAGAAGAGAGCATTTCGCGAAAGGAGGTTAACCGGTTTGAATTCTGTCGAACGTTCTCATGATAAGATGGCGCGTGGAGATGTGTTTTGTCACTAATGTCACTGCCAAAACTTCTGCTGCTGCCTATAACCAAAAAATATATCATTTTGTTTATTATATCACGACCGAGAAGCCTTAATGACAGTTGCCTTTAGAATGGTATACCCAAATATTAAAATGAACGTCGTCGTGTTGTTTGATTCTTGAGTGCGACGAGAAGTAGATTTTAGCAGCCGTGTCGTCATGCATATGTGTTGGTGATGGTTAACACAATCACAAATAAGCAAGAGCGGTAGTATTTGATTCCTGTTGCTGAACCGACCCGACAAACTTCATGTCCAGACGTGGAGCTGCTGAATACACGACAGGCATCGTGGGAAATATAATGAGGTCCGGAATTTAGCAGTGCAAATCCCAAATTCGCGTTGAACACCCCATGAGAATACAAATAACTGTACTCACGACTTAATCTCGCGCTGCCGGCGAAATGTTTCTTGCAAAACGCTTTAAGGGAGCTGATCCGGTTTGAGGAGACTGAACGGCAGATGTCCGAGCCAGCCTAAAAGGAAAACCTCGTGATGGAGTGTGAAGCAAACGATCTGGATGGTTTGAATTATACACAGCATGCAACGGTGCGAACTACACAATGGGTCGACATGGATATGGCACATAGACGTCAACGTACCCCCTTCTTCGACGAACGTCAGAAACGGTGACTGCGCTGGAAGTCTTGGTAAAGCGGAAACTGAATAAACCTTTCTTACTGCAAAAGCAATGGCCGATTTAGCTCCTCATGACGCAATTTCGATAGAATTAGAAGATAACTATCACGAGCTTACACGTTTTTTTAATTGCTGTGGTGTGAAATAGGCTCGATGTCGCTTTGATGGTCTTTTCCGCGGGATTCGGGTTTTTATTATGTGAACATTTGAACCGAATTTGACAGAGTACTTTATAATATTTGGTTAAGAGAACTTCGCTTTATGAAAGAACCGGCTTTTAATCACGAAATGCCATTGTGCACATGCTGTGGTCACTAGAAAACAGCGACATTTCAGGCATTTGGTGAAAGAGTTGTGGAGTTATCACCAATTAGGTAGCGTTATCAGTATCAGACCACCACTGACAGTTTCAAAACGTGTTTAGAAATAGCATGAAATTACATTTCTTAGGGGCAATGGTATATCCTGCTTTTTTTTCTAGAAAAAAACTATCCCTCTGCCTATTTTTTTATTTATACTAAGAATTGAAAGGGTTAAAAAACAGTTTTCTAATAAATGCCAAGATTGAAAGCTACATTTGCGATATTAAACGTGGGATTTGTGTCCCAATGATGCAGCGCAGAACTTCTTCACTGACATCTGCTGGTCAGGGTTCACCAGGGTTCATCTTTCAAAGAAAAGTTACCCGTACGAAATGCAGTGCTAAACCATCATTCCTGTTATTGCGGTCTACCAAATATTTAACGCCGGAACGCATACGTTTATCAGGCGGAATTTTTCTTCAGTCGTGTTTACGGTTCCAAAGATTTAAAGAACTTGAAAGGTGTCCACAAATCATCTATCCTTTGCTTATTTAACAGCTCGTTTTAAGAAACCGACAGAACCTACTATATCAATAACGTATCGCCCCCCTTCCAGGGCTGTGATGACCGGTAGAACGAAACGTTTCAAACCAAGGATGGTATTTTTTTACAAAGAACAAGTGTCCGATCACCCAAGCGCATTGAGTCTTATTTAAAAAGGACGAATCCGCCGTTTGTGGCGTGAGTGCAGGTGAATCCCGTAGCCAGGCAAAGAAACAAACTTATCAAAGGATAACGGTTCCTATTTAAAAAAACAAATATTCTCGAATACGATAGGAAAACGTTGGTTAAAATTTCACCAAATATACGACCGATTCACGAGGTCAAGAGCCCGACGTACCACAGAGTGGGCTCGGGGTGCCCAGGTTTGCGACGAAACGTGCGGGGTCGCGTTGCCAGATGCCGCCGAGGTCGGCGAATAATACGGGGAAATCGAGATGGTGGGTTGAATCTGGTGACGGTTAGAAGTAATTTTTTTCGATCCTATGGAGACTTCCGTCGACGGCGACGAATTGCAGTCGCGTTTCCCAACGCGGCACAGTAAATCAAGAGAGCCAGATCGCCAACTGGATCATTGTTTTTAAAAAACAACGGAATATTGATTACTACTTATCAAACATATGTAGTGGAACGACTGAAAAGTAAAAGCAAAGTTTAAAAATGCCTTTACTACATCATTCGTAAACTGTGCCTCCAAACGAATTTAAACCACTGACTCGCCGACACTATAAAGGCGTGTGCATTGGCCAAACGAAGAATTGTTTAAATGTTGACCTCAAATCTGCCTGAAAAGATGGCATACATGAAACGGCAAACCGAAATTACGCATCCAGACTCAACCGCATCAATTCCATAAATTTCGTAAAGTTGAAACTCCCAATACATAAATGCAACCGTTCAATATAGGTTACGCGTATGAACGCAGATGTAGATCATTTTCTAAATTTTATACAATCGGATTCTCATTCCAACGTCCTATCACACTAAACCATTATCAGCCAAGTAATTCTACCCCAACACACTCAACTGTTGAAGGCGGATTCACTTTTTTGCGTCACAAAAAACTTACTCAGGACAGCGCAGAGGTTCGAGGTGCTTGGCTTTCTGGTTTCTAAAATAATTTAAATCGTATTTCAGACAAACGAGTTAAAATATCAATTAAATGTATTCTGTTAATTCTTATAAAATAGACCTGTTAAAAGAATCTAAATTTCATATCCGTTGAGGGTTGATTTAGGCCACGAGGATTCTCGGGAATAGTTCTACAAGTGGTGCCACCAGTTCGATCACCTGGTGAAAATATTTAATCAACAGTAATAATTCCTGATTCGTTTCGTAACATAAGAGGAGAATTTTAAGGCGGCAGGGTTGTTCCGTCCACGGTCGTCGTCGTTGCCGAGTGCATTTGTTCGCGATGTCTTGGCAACAAGGCCGTATGAGTGCAAGCACTTGTTTCGATCGATCCATTTCTCGCACAAAATGGCGCGTTTTGGTTGAATATGAAAACAAATTGAAGCTCAACGCCGGCAGCTTGCAAGCCGGCACTTCTCGCTACAGTACATGCAACCAAATTTTATTGCCCTGTTTCAGCAACATGATGACTTATCATGTTTGATTAACGCATTACTCCGGCTATCCTCGTGAAAACGTGATCTCCAATACAATCACACTAAAGCTAGCATATTGTGAGCTTCCACACACTCAACACCTCCACACCACAATCAGACCCAAACGTACGCTTCCTGCTCAGAGAGTAACTGGAGTCCATCGAACCACTTCATAAAACAGACGTCCTCCTTAATATGATATCTTGTCGCAGACTTCTGCAACTCGATCAACTTCACGAGAACGTTGTATTCCCGTCGGTGTTTGCGGAAGTTGATCAATTCGTCGGCGTGTGCGTCGGCGGTGTGGCCGTTGGATTTAATTCGACAGACGGCGCGCGCAGACGTCGTCCGGCCCGATCCGGACGAGCGGTGGATCCTGGGCCTGGTGGGGATGGTGGGGATGGTGGGGATGGAGTCGGGTGTTTTGCGGGGCGGCCGGGAGATGCGTTTGTCTTTCAGGCTCGGTGGGGTTTGTCGTTGACCTGGAGGCTGCATCTTCTGAGGAGCCTGTGAGGGGGCGTTCTATCGCGATGAAGGAGAGCAGAAACAGCTGCCGTCATTTCCGGACAACTTAGCCAAACCCATTGCATTTGAAAAGTATTATTTTTAACCTAAATAGGCCACAGCTGCCTACCGGTACATTGAAATTTGCGCAGGCGTTAAGGAAACACGGCTTATAACAAAAAAGAGCAGTAAACAGTAACACAACTTAAAATTAATTGGCCATTATGGAGCAAAATTAATCCTATTAAGGTCTTAAGAAAAACATCGAATCATCAGTTTCAAAAATTTTAAAAATATATACTATAAAACCGAATAAATAAACTAATTATGCGTAAAAAATAAGTCTTTTGTTACAGATGATGATCAATATATTGCCAATCCGGGTGATCACCGTTACAATCCTCCTTCATTGCACTAAAACCAATGAAGAAGTCTCCTTCAAGGACCGAGTTGAATTTACTCCATCCGATGCTGGATCGTTTTCATTGTCGCTCTCACCACTTTCATCCGAAGGTAAATTTCCCTACCGAGTTCATGCTGCCCTCTTCAACACGCAACAAACAGGCCTTGCGGAAATGACCGTAGTCAGCACCGACCACATGACAGTCCGAGAGCAATTCTGTTCGTTACCTAGTCTTGCGCCCAGACTTCCTTTGGGCACAAGACTAGCGGTCTCTAAATGTGATAATACGGTTGATGAGAAGCAATCCTCGTCCATATTCCCGGCTGTTTACATTTTTGTGAGGTCTATGCAAAATAAAGTAGTCTCCCGGCCTTGTTGTTACCCACAGTCTCTCTGCAATCCAAAGTCCAACTATGATCTCCTTTTAATTGGATCGTGACACTGTTGGTCTATCATTAATTCGGTCATGTGTCTAACTCGCCTTGGTTCCAGAGGCAGTCCGCACTCGTCGGTCCGCAATGGCGGGCAGCGGAGGTCTATTGACCTCGCCGGGACACCCCAACTCCTCGACGCCACCCCTTATAAACCTCGTCCGCGGGGGTCTCACGGGAAGCCCCGTCGTCGTCGTCGTCGTCATCTCGGCGTCGTCTTTCGCGTATTTCTTCTCGGCATCATCACTGTTGCCGGGCAGGAATGAGCCGCTGGCGGGACGTCGGATCTGGCGCTGGAGGAGGGGCGCATCTGTTTGGACCGCGAGGTGGTGGGTCTGGGGTCGCGGGACCCAGTCGGGAGCGGATTCGTGGAGCATTGCGAGGTCGTTGAGGAATATGCCCAAGTAGGGCACGGTTCCAAGGGTCTTCATCAGGAGGCTATCATTTTGCTGAATGGAAAATCAGACTATTTGGAAGAAGGGCCACGATCTGTTCCTCCATTGGGTCGGAAATAAGCGCAAACTGCTTTAAAAAGCACGCGGGACACAAATATGTCTGATTCATGAAGGACTGGCAGTGTCGGATATATTCGGGTAAATTTGGGAGGATTTCCTTTATGACGGCCACCTGCCGCACATAATCTACTCAAAAACGAATCCTAGATGCAGTAAGTCAATTGTTGAAAACAATATCGACGGACTCACAAGCGTCGCTTATAAATAAAATAAATTAATTCATCGACATAAAATCATGTTCTTCTCGTGAATACCCACTGAATACTGAATTCTGAATAAACCCAAACAAAAAAAGAAGAAGAAGAAGAAGAAGCTGCCACACCCAGGCCGTCGATATGGCCTGCTGTCGCACCTGACGCGATGACAATTTTGAGTTCAGTTTAGATTCACTCTAGACTTTGGAACTGCAGTGGAAGACGTTGAAAGAAAGTAACGGCAAAAACACGACACCTCAAGCGCATATGGTTGTGTGCGAAAACGTGATTTAAAATCAACCGTGTTGTATTAACAGGGAGGAGTGGATAGTTGAGTGCTGGTTACCTTGGCGTGGAGGGCGGCATGGAATCGCCGGAAATGCCTGTGCAACTGGAAACGAAAACGGTCGTAATCCGCGCCAACCGCAACCCACGTCCTCGTGTTCCTCCTCCTCCTCCTCAACAGCCCCGTTGTCGATCTCTCTCTGTTCCCCGAGAGTCTGGGCCCTTGCAACCCCCCTACTCTCTCTCTCTCTCTCTCTCTCTCTCTCACTAGTCCTCAAAGATAATTAATAGTAGATTTACAGACGAATAATCACCGACTTCAGGCAACATTAAAGACGCCGCCCCGACCCACCGCACGCTCTTTATGTTGACTATCCGTTAAAGCTCTCATAGATCCAACTTCCAAGCGCAATCGTATTCTTAACATTGGCTCCGATGTCGTTTTTTACTGTTATGGGCATAAAAAACGGGGGTGGCGTGATAATCGCACGAGGTGCTCGACTTAAAGATCAGATAACTCGGAGAAGAGCATGTATTTTCCTGGATAGAAATGGGTAAGGATGCCACCTCTATGATCACTAGAGCGCGTATCCTTGGGCTCGTGATTTGAGCATCGAAACGATTGGCTGGTGGGATGTTTGGGGACCATTAAAGACAATACGACTTAGGGTGGGGTGTGGGGGTGGTTATTTTATTCACTAACCGTATTAAATTCCCCATTTCCCTTTCTTCTGAATAGCGATGGGATTCGGGTGTGTCGCGATTCGTTCTGTCGTCCGATTTCGTAGCTGGAGTAGATCTAGAAGAAGAGTTATCGTATTGACCGGAACGTATTCCATTTTTGAATATTTTTTATTTCAAAAGGCCAATAGAGATCGGTGAGTGGGGGGTGGGTGGGTGGGTATTGGCCTTTGCAGGCAAGGACGATGACCCACAATTACTTTCTCGATTGCGCAGACTCTTTCAAAAGGAAGCAAACTTAAACGAAGATATATGGGGGGGGATTTGGATATCCATTTAAGATGGATGCATTATCGGTCCTCGATGCCTTAAAATACGAATTAGATGTCAAAATTACGTTCGCTTAATGTTGTCTTGCACACCATTTAATATCAGATTGCGAAAATACAGTGAGATTATAATAATAAAAGAACAGGTGGGGAATATTATTATGTAATGATATATAACCCATTTGACATAATTGTATCCTATTTGAATGTTCAAAATGCGCTTGGAAAACTTCAACTTGGGAAGAAAAGACCAAAGGATTAGCGTTGGGCTTTAAATCACCTTGGTCACCGAGGGTGTTGCTATAGCAACACTTTAAACAATGGCGTGCCAACATCTAATGACGCTTCAAGTAGATGGCTCTCCAGAAGAGAGATTTAACTAAAAAACATCACAACGCACGTGTTCCAACAGTTCTCTAGCGGTTTTCTGGTTATCCTCAAGCGTGAGGAGCTGCGACAGTTCTTGGAACATCCGATTTTGTACAGGGTAGTGTCTAGGACAAGAAAGAGTGGCATTACTAAGTGTCCCCTGTGGAGGGTTTCAAAGAAGCTTCGGGCAGCATCATGGTATTGGGGTATCTTTTCATAATCAACCGGACTTTATTCACAAGTATTACACATTTTATTTAGTTACCTGGGATTGCTTCTGCTTCAACACGACGACGTAACAACGGCGTTATGGCATTGGGTGAGCAAATTACTTTTGTAAACCTAATCTCGTGAATAGGCCTGGTGCAGTTATTTTCAGAAGAGCTGTCGCAAGGCACGGGATGGGTGACGGAATCTGTGTGGGTAGATCAGCTGATAGTTGAATCAGCTCGAAAACAGTGTTGAACATAGGCATTTATCGCATTGTCATTCATGTGCATTTATTTGTCGAAACTGCGACGAATTATGACATTTTCGGTAGTTTCAGCATAACGGGATCCACGCAATTGGATCCGGACATGTGAAAGTGTGCATCAAATACGCAGGCAGATCGTGAAAACACTAAACAGTGTTGTTTATCTATGACAGCTAGGCGATTTGCCTCGTCTCAACTGATTCCATATCAAAAATGGAAATAAAGTAGAATCTAGTTGAATCGAATGCTCCTATCAGGTTTATAAACTAATATTTTCAAGTCGGCATTGGATTTCATTGGTGGATTCCACTGCATCGACAACTTGGGTTGCGCCTATCACAATTTAATGGCTAAAATTTATCACTTAAACCGTCTCACCGTGAACTGTCGTCGTATGAGAGACGTTGAGAAACAAAGAGAGTTTTAACATGCGGTTTCTAGCACTATGGCGCATTCCGATGTGTGTTTGCGTGCGTGTGTTTAGTTGTTTGCCGACGGCATAGGGCATCTTCAATTTCAAACAGAATTACAACAAACAATCACATGTTCTTAATAGCTTGGTAGGTCCAGTTAACACTCATACCCGGCGTAGCTTGCTTAGTCATGCAAAATCAACCTGCGGCGAGCTTCGTTCATTCATTTGGCCAAACTAGGTCTGATGGGACGAGTAGTGCCATTTCCGTCTGTAGAAATCAAAACATCTTCTATGGAAGATAATGCTAAGGAGGCTTGTGCTGCTTGGGATAAATATGCACGCTTTTGTGGATCTCATCGACGATACAGTGCCAGGGCGTTAAGTGTGATCTGAAAAAAATCGATTTTCTACGATAGCCCGCCAAATACATCAATGGTGGGACGCTGATCTTGAGGTTTTAGTATGTGGAACAGTCGATAGGGTCTGGGGCGTATCGAGTGGATTAAAATCCATGAGTGTGAGCCACGACAAAAAAAATGTCCTGTCTGATGGTGACAACGAAAACATGATAACTTCGGGTTCAGGCATCTCTATGTCCATGACACACCCCACTTTATAGGTTGATAGAGGTAAGCAATCGCGATATCTTACAAGGACACACCTTACATGTAAAACGTGCTTTGCTGTCGCAAAATTAATCAAGAATAGCGACACCTGTTGGTTACTCTTAGACTCCTTGGCTAAGCGACCCCACACCAGATAAGTCAGTACACAGAATAACTTCACATCTTGTCTTTCAATTTCCGAATATAGACTGGAATGTCGTCAAGATAATATCATCTGCGAAACCCTGCCATCCACGCGTTGCCTAAACTCGTTTCACGAGATATTACGGAACCCGAATGCTTCGGGTACGACTTGATCAAGTAATTTCTGAGGAGGGACGGTCTTTGGTGTGAATAGCCCCTATCGGATTAGACCGGCCGTCAACTACTGATACCAAGTGCCAGAGAAATGTCTGATGTCCTGAACGGGGACCCCTCAAACACCAGTTGTCAATTAAAGGAACCTAGAAATACTAGGAGGTCATGTTTATCGTAATTGCTTTTTCAAATACATCGACATCCAGATAGACCTCGAGTAGAGTCCGTGCTAAGCCAACCACTGACTGAATCTAAGAGATACTAACATTCATTCCCCCACTGCTCTATCTATCGTTTTTTTTAAATAGATGTAGTCGAAGTGCCAGATTGGATATTCATGGGCAGGAATTCGTAGTGCTATTGAATGATTTCAAATAACAATGTTGATTTACAGCTGGGTGGAAGGAAAACGAACTAGTGGTTGACACGAAGACTGGTTAGATAGCCAAACAGTTTGTAGGGCTAGATTGTAAGACGGTATCAAATTACCCCACAAATGAATTACTGAATACATCGGGTTCTGTTGTCCCGCGTGGTGAGATCAAACCACACATAAATTAGGGCAGAATGTTGCCTGATCCGAAAAATGCCATCAACGGCAGAGAGATGTCATATTCGGGTTGATTTTGGGCGGTGGAGAAAGCAATTACCATAAAATGGCCGAAATAATACTTAAGAGAGAGGTTTCCCAAAGGAACGCCTGATGACGAATTTCCCCACAATATTGTATCTTTGTGTGGAAACTGTAGCAACAAAACCGTTACCACCCCGAATCAACGCTACGCCAAATTACCAGCCCCGTAGCATATACAACTCAGTCACATATCCGATTGTAGATCGGAGCAGATAAATGCAAGTCACGAGGATCAATTCTGGCTTCAAAGGGAATTCAAAGTTACATGTGTTGCTGTCATGTGGAGCCCCCTACGATTCGAAAATGTGTGTGTGTGTGTGTATGCAGATTTCTTTAGCTCGTCTAACAAAGAGACAGTCGGATAGTCGTCGTCTTGTTTAATGAGTGCGTCATGCTGTCGATTCGACTTGTAAATTTAAAAAAAAACGCACTAGATGCATCTCATCGTGGTGTCGCTGTCGGTTATTTAATATTGGGACGGCGCCACTTGTTTCGAAATATTTTATGTTGAATGTTTTGGTCTTATTGACCTTCATAAAGCGAATACAAGGATTTATTGTTTATAATAAAATTAGGCCAGTGCATAAATCCGACCTTTGACCTTCTATGTAGGCAGTACTTTCGATAAAAAGCTATTAAAAATTACAAATATGATAAATAATTAAAGCGAATTGCAGTGATAGAAAAGTCGTGGAATTAAAATTTACCTTATTCAAATGCTTTATCAGAACAATTGACCTACTTTTCAAAGTGGTTCCAGGTCTGGTGGAGTCCGCTGATGCAGCAGCCCTGCAGAGCGGTCATAACGGCTTTAAATGCAGAGAAACTCCGAAGCTCTCGGAGTTCCTAGGAAAAACACAAAGAAGACAGTAGGAAGTCCTCCAATACTTATATTTGTTGGTTAACAGAACCGGTAGTTTCAGCACTGGTAAACACCACCGGTGGCGGGTACGTTTCGATTGTGCAATGCTTCACAAACTTGAAATAAAAAAACTCACGGAAGCTACGAATACCCAGTTCGATAACATGTCAGCTCGAGCTAGTGTATTAACATGATCGGATTGGTCGACTTCTTCGCAGCAAGGCACCTGGGTTGCCGGCCGTAAACGCATGCTTGATGATATGCCATTGCCCAGGAATGTCTGTGAATTCTGTAGTGGTGCAGAAGTCATTGATATGGCCAAAGATGCAAGAGATAAATCAGGGGGAGATCCCTCGGTCATCGGAGGCTGGTTATAATGACGCGCCTCAATAATAGTGGTCAATACGAGACCGTAAACACGATTGAACTGTTTTATGGTGGGCTCCACCGTAAGTGACAACCGATTTCGGACGTAGCAGAGACAATCTGATGCTAACACCTTCATAAATAGTGCCTAAAATCGAAATTACGAACAGTTGATAAGAGACAAGGTGATACGAGCGCAACCATTTAATAAAAACGAACTTTAATTATTATTTAATATGCTGTGGCAAGAAATATTACGTCTTACCGCATCGCGCATTGTAAGTTGTTCGGCGAGTTGCCGTGGTCCATAGGTTCCAATTGAATATCCGTTCGCCGAGTCATTGTGGAGATTTTCTTAAATTAATTTCACTCAATGGATATATATGCGCTCGTTAAATATGAAATGATAAAGGCATCTCATCTCACCTATCAGCGTCGTCGCGACATCCTTATCACAATTTGCTTCTTTGAATAGTCCGGCGTTCAAGTGGAATTTTTCACTAGCGCTATTTACTTTGGCACATAGTTGCTCCATCATATGAGCGATATCAGACTGACACGCTTTCGGTATGGAATTAACTGCTTGGCGGGCCTGGCTAACTCGTTTATTTTGATTTCCGAACTTTGTATTTTCATTTTTATCTTTCCGTGGCTGAAACCTGCTGCAGAATACACGTGACCACTGCGCAATTACGCAGAGGAGCCTATTGAGATCGAGAAAGTCCGGTGGGCCATTGAAAGTGTCCATAAATGGAATATCCAGCCAATAATCAATTAATTGTCCGAGTGATCTGTGAAAAAAGCTTGGTCTTTAGAAAGCAGGCACTGGAGTATACGTAAAAAAATAATTAACCAGTCGAGTTAATTATTGCAACCATAAATATATGCTGCATCAATTCATAATTACCTTATCCGGTGATATTTTTCAATTGGTTGAAGGTCTTCTTCCAAACACAGTTGCCAAAATCTATAAACTCATTATGATGGAGATAAAATACTTGCTTCATGTCAATGGATGTAAGGAGATTATAAACAGTCGTGTAAAGAGGAAAGCTGACTAATAAAGTTTCTATGCAGTTTCGATTAAACACGTTGGCATCTTTTACAATAAGGAACGACAAAATATCTTCGAGGGTTCCTGTGTTAAATTCGCTTTTCTCTGGATTAGCATGCGAAAACTGCATATATTACAGAACGTTTATAATTTACCGAATCTAAAGGCAAGCATTCACTTTCCATAGTTCAAGGATATTGCATCATAGCCAAAAAATACGAATCGTGTGTAGGACTATTTCCTAACTATATTGCAACAGTTAAAATGAGCGTCGGCATTCGATGATTAAAACAAGCGGCATGTATTAAAAGCTTTATTTTTCAGAAAAAAAGTATAATAAGTTAGAATAAGATTTTAATTTTCATATTTCGTTGGTAGTGTATCCGTTGCAGTAAGCGCGATTTATAAATATTTGACCTATTTATTTTATTGGTTTACGAGTGCGTTCGGTCAGATCGCTAGCTTATTTGGCGTCTATCGTACAATAGCGTCATAAGTCACTGTAAGTATTCTTTTGTATGGAACATCCAATCTGTTTTTTTTTATTTGCAAACTTTTGTTTTTTATTTGCCTAAGTTATTCCCTATAAGTATGCGCAATTTAAATATTATCAAATTTATCTGTTTATTTTAGCCTGATATACTTGCGAATGGTTGCCTGATGTCCTCAAGTAGTCCGAATTTTTCAGCCCTTGCGGCACAATACCTTTCCAGCAATCTCCACCGTCTGGAACAATCTACAGGCTGTTTTGTCTGTCTTTTGTGTGACATCGACAGTTGGCGGGGGACCTGGAATCCGGATTATTTCGTCACTCATATAAAAACAGTTCATCCGGATATTGAATCCCTTGCCTGCGTTTTCTGTGGTGTCTATTCACCTATTGAAAACTTCGTGTCACACGTTGTGGATCATTTGTCACCCAATTACTCTCAAACACATGTCTATACTTGCCCTGTACAATCATCCAAACAAAATTCCTCGACTCCCTGCTCCTTCCAAACAAACAATCTTCAATCACTCAGGTTTCATGTTTCGTTTGCTCACGGTACTAACAATATCTTCACATGTCCGCACTGCTCAAATCAAGAGACTGCATTTTCCACCTGGGTTGACCATATCAATACGCACGTCTTTCGCCTTTCACATTGTACAGTTGAAGGATGTTGTGTAAAATCGCCATCCGATGCACTCATTGTCAACCATGTGAAACGAAGGCACGGAGCTTACTTCTCTGGATTAATAGGCAGTACTCTTGAGGTAAGTTCTTGCAGTATTTCGAATTCGTGTACTGTCAACAGAACGTTAAATGTTTCTGTTATTCGATGAAGACGTGTGGGCATCGAAGATTTTGTCAATTATAGCTTACCTTTTTCAGCTCTCGCTTGTACAACTTTTTCTAATCCGGTGATATTTTCTTGTCTAACCCCCCAACCTCTAAATTCCTGGCGCTTATCCACTGCTAACGTCCTCTTCTGATTTGCCATTAACCGAGAGGCGATCCTTCCTATTAGTATTAGTGATTATTAAAGGAGGTGTTTAATCTGGAAGAATTGTTCGAGTTGTGGCTATCTAGGAGCCCGGTTTATTTATTTGTTGGTTGACTACTTTATGTCAGGTTAACTACGCGTTAAATCCAATTTTGGTATCACCTGACACAACCAGTTCTTCCTGGACTTGGATCCACCATGTTACCTCTAATTCTCACGCGCTTTTGAAACCTTGTTTTTATGGGATTTTCGTTAATAGCGTGACAGATTACCGAATTCACGATATCCCTGGATTCTGTTTAACCATTTAAGTAGCGCGTCCATAAATAATCATTTTAATTGGCCTGAAGTACACATATTTACACCATTTGTTCTATTTTAATCTCCTTGAGTTTTGAACCTTTGCTTGGCACAAGAGGTCCCGGGAAGTTCCGCCGCCCCGCTGGCTTTAATGAGAATTACAGTCGCTTTATTTGGGGCACGGCGTCCAAGAGTGTGGGCATCTGAAAATCTGGACAAACATGCATTGTACGAGTTGTGATAGGCAGCTGTTCTTGTGAGCATTCAGCCGTACAGCCTTCGTGCATAGATCGAATTCATCTACTCGGAGACTAACAGAACTAGGGCGGATGGGAAGGTGGACCTATGAAAATTGCGATGGATGACTTTGTCGTTGGTGACATTGATAGTCAACTCGAATAATAAATTGTTTTAAAAGGTTACAACATCAGAACATTGGAGACCAGATGAAACTATGGGAAAACAATATGATGCGAAGGGTCGCCTAATTATGTTTCAGTGGTTAACAGTGGGTTAGTTAAAGTTGAAGGAGGTTTTCAATATTGAGTTTTATTACCAATGTCTCTATTAGCAATGGTCGTATTTCATGGTCACCGTTGCTAAATGTGCACCCCAAATGTGGTTACACGTTTCTGGTGATTGAGTATGTGTGCTTTTGATGGACTCTAATTTTGAGGTCTTCAGCTGAAAATGTTCACTCACCCATCGTCTAATTTGTATATTTGGTTCTAAAATTTAAAATAATGATTTTTTCCTCGTCGGAACTGACGTCTTCGCATCGCAAATCCAAATTTGTGCGGTTATCTCCTTTTAGAGGATAAACCGGCTTCTTAGGGGGTTCGCCATGAAGTTTCTCGGGAATATATTTACTGGTGTCCGCGTCCCCTGTGCCACAAGGGGTGGTTTGTCGCTTCAGTTAACAGTTTAATCCGAAAATGTTAATCAGCCAATTTACGTGGACAATATCGAAAGGAGGCAGCATCTAATGCTACAAATACAGCATTTCAGTGATCGTACCTTACTGTATTTTGCCCCTCCCGTGACAGTTCGTCTGCTCGCACAGCGGAACCATACCACCATTCCTTCGCTCAAGCCTCTTCTCTGAACCCGTGATCTTGGACGACTCGACACCGCCCAGTCCCCCGGCCCTCTCCCCTATCCTGGTTAAGTCATCAGCCTCCTTCACCTTCTCCTCCACGATACCACCTCGCAGAAACGGACAGCCCTTTCTTCCTCTGTGTCTACGGTGCCCCAAATGCCCATTCTCCTCAGGCAACTGGAACCGTTTCTGCAGCCACGTGCCCCAGTGTTGTGATGCCCACCTCGCCAGTTGCCATCTCTATTGGTGTTCAATCTGCTTCACCGTGTCCACTGATAGGGGACTCGTGGAGGAGCATGTTCAGGATGAACACGGATCTAAGGTGTGTAGTTTAATCATTGATCTAATAACTGGACGGATCCTCCATTCAACTCGTGGATCACGAAGAAGTGCGAGCCATGTCAAATTGAGGGTTTCTGGGGTAGCAGTCTCTGTGTGTGATTTTGAGAGGGATCCTTTTGTAGTCTTGCTCCGAGATGGTCAAATTCTGGATCTCCGTTACCAAGAGGCAGTGGTCGTTCTGTCATACAGAATTGTATTTCCAGCTCTCTTGCCTTCGTAATGCAGCTTGGTAAAACAGGATCACTGTCTCGTCTGCGGCTTGGATGTGTGCATTTCTTTCGGGCGAAATTCTCCTGCTATAGGCTAGTCGGGCTTCACGAAGACGGGTGTATCATCCGGCATTTAACCAGCCAGAGTTCCGCGTCTTGAGTGTTGAATGCTGCAGCGGCGGCCACTTCCACTCATTCGGGTGGCACCTCTAAAATATTCCCAAGAATCTTCATATTGCGTTGGATTGTTTCACCTCGGTCGGACAGGTGAGAGGATAGATGGATTTTTCGGGGATCATTCCATTGCGAGGACAAAGCCCACGGCAATGAATAGATTAGTGCGAGTCCCATCGTTTAGCGTTCTCTCTAGCTGTGGCAATTTTTTTATTTCGACCGAGGGGTTCTTAACTATTATTTGGTTTATTTTCGTGATTTTAAAATGCGTCCGCGTTACAAATACACAGACCTAGATCTATTGAACATCAGGTGATGTCTTTCGCTTGCTCACGTGTTTTTGTATCTTGTCTAGAACACCTAGGTTGGGTTTGTTTCAGTCGACAGGCCTATTCAGTAGACGTGAATTTCACAAATGTCGAATCTTTTGAGGTTTTCGTGCGTTTTATTGGAAGATTGGCTGTGTTTTCCAGTACCTGATAAGGCCTACATATCTCCATAGAAGAGGCCAACAAACTTTTAACTGTAACCTCTACACAAATGCTACTTTCGTGAAGCATTTCGCCCTCAATACACCGTCATTCGTGCCTTGTGTGTTCTCATGCCTCCAGCATGGGTCAATTTTCGTTTGGCTTAGAACACTGCTGCTGCTGCTGCGGTGGTGGTGGTGTTTGTTTGAATTGGCGACCACCTCTCTCGTGTAGGTAGAGACCGAGAGGGGGACTGCAAACGCGCACATACCGCGCTCTAGCCGTGGACGCCCGCTGCCGCCAGCATCATTGATCGTTGACGACGACGCCATCGGCAGGATGTGCGCGCACACGTACACCCCACTTGGAAGCCTGCCTGCCTGCCGTGGCAGCAGCTGCTGTGACGGCCAGTCAGCCAATGAATGACCTCCTGGATGGTGTGGGTAGAGCGGTGGTGACATGCTGGTGCGCGCGCGTTCCGATGTTGCCGCCGCCGCTGCCATGCTATGCTGGTTATGCTTCTCGCGGTCATCATCGCCATGTTGGTGGTGGTGGCGGTGGTCTCGCATCACCAGCAGTAGGTGCAGTGATGAGCAAAGTCCACCATTGTCTCGTGGAACGTTTGGTAGTGCTAATCAAAGTCGGGTCTCGTTTTAGCCCGGAGGGTACCGTGGCATGTTGTGCCGTTGGGCTTCCGAACTATTATGTGCGTATCCATATGGTCCATGTAGTTGTTGTCACCGACTCGTCCTCTGAATGTTGAGGCCGAGGTGTTCGTGGCCCTCGGTCGTCAGAAGCAGAGTTGTATCTACTTCATTCTCATTGTTCGCATTGGGTCCGGTATCCCACACGCCTTTCCAACCCACTAAACCCCCACCCCGCACTCCAACAACAAAAACAATATTTTCCACAGTTCTCGTATTTCTCGAGGTAACACCCTCCTGCGCTGGTATCAGTCTAGCAGTGATTTGTGTTGTTTGTACACAACTTTTGTGGTTTGTCACAACCCCTCCAATCATCGCAGAGGTACTTCGCGTCAGCACCGTAAGCTGTTGGCGTAAAATTACCAGCAAACGACCTGGGCTTCCGGAACCGCCATTCGTATATGTCTCCTGTTGGTTTAGGTTTTATCGTCATTGAATGTCGTGGTAGTATTAGTAGCAACAGTAGTGCTTGCGCAACCTCGTCAGGTGTGCGTGTTTGTGTGGATGGTGATTGAATGCATCGATCGACGATGCGTGTGTAGTCATATGTGGGTATGTGTGCGTGGAATGCGTCCCTACGTGCGGTGAATACGCGGGCGCTAGGCTAGTTGGAGAGGTTCACACGACTACCAACTGCCTGCAACGGAACATGCACGCATACCACAATCACACAACCGTGAATGGCTTCGTCTCGTTTTGGTTGGGGTGCAGCTGCTACGTTCGCGCGTCTCTGCACATTGAAGATCTCTCTTTCTGGTTGCTTTGGTGGATGAGTGTGAATTATCGGGTTGGTAAAAGGTCATTTGGGCCTGGCGAATTGAATAGAGCTAGCCTACTCTTTGTAATTCTGAGTGGAAACCAAATCATCAGGCATGACCAAATACCATCTCCATCGGATACTTAATACGTGGGTTAGTGTTGTAAATTCAGTGGGATGAATAAATCCAGTTACTCGGCAGCTGGGCTACACGAGTTTTCCCCCATACCCTCCCAATTCGGTCGTCCTCGATGGCAAAAGCGACGCACACGGCACTCTCTCGCACTCGCGCTTTGGCGACGCCTGAGGGTGTGTTATGCTTGGCCGACCACTGCCTTCTACCTTGCTGTTGCTGCTACTGCTCCATCATCGTGTTGTGCGCCCACACGCCACCCGTCCCCAGTTGGTCGCCCGCCGGGACGTTTTCGCACCCTCCCTCCCTCCTCCTCTCTCGCTCTTCCTCCCGTGCTCGCTCTTGCCCCCAACGTCATACACGCGCAGCCAACGTCGCTGTCGCCGCCCTCTATGTCCCCACAACCACCCGCCGCCGCCAATCAATGCGCGTTCACGTCGTCCTTAGGGTTTGGTCACCCGCCAATTCGCGCTCATCCGCGCAGCTAGTGTCGTGGACTAGCGCCATTAGGTTGGACTCGTGTTGTGTTTGGATGGATTAGACGTTGTTGTCTAGCCAAAGAGGCGTGTCGATTACTTGTGGCTATGTGATGGTGGGCTTTTTGAAAGTTATTCATGGGCGCTACGACCATGGGCGAAGAGCTGGAATTCGCGTGTTAAACAAGGTGAATACTGGGGCAGTTCAGTTCTCTAGGTCATTTTGTTGATGCTAACACGTGGGTTGTTAATTCAATCATCAAGGATCCTCGAACGTCCATCGACGTCTAAGGAATCTAAATTAACTAGGTCGAAAACTAGACGCAAAACTATTTTTTTAAAACTTATTCCGACCCCTGTGCAGTGTATGCTGAAGTCCTTTCGGTGCTCGTTTCACTGGTCCGATTACGGCCGATTTACCCCGCTTCGCATTCCAGCAAACGACCAAACGCAATCTATCGATTTTTCACTGATCTAACGTCGGTCGCGTCACACGTGTGAACTGTCGTCAAACGCCGCGCCTAAGCTTCCATTTGCTCTGGTCGCTCCAATGAGTCATGTTCATCGACAACGCGCGTGCGTGCTTTCGTGTGTATGTGTGTGTGCATGCGAGCGTGCGTGCGTCCTCGTCTGCTGAGGACGTTAGCAATCTTGAAGTTCAGGACACGCGCTCCTCGATAATCTCGCCAACATCTGCTAGTCCAGGCACATGACCTGTGCAATGTTTCCGACGAATTAAACGTCGCTATGTGCTGACATGTGCCGAATGCACAAATTTGCATGTCCGACCAGGGTTCGGAATGCGCCATATCAACAACAAGCATTCGGAATTACAGAAGCCTGCCACCGTGTTTCAAAGCTGATTTCTACTTGATACAACAGTCCAGAGAGTGTCCCAAATGCTTCTCCAAGCAAGTGGAATTGGTAAACACGATAGACAGTCTCTTAAAAATAGCCATATTGGTTTACGATGCAAATGCCGAGTTAGTTATGATTTCGATGGTCATCCTCTTTCCAGCCCACCCAGTATTGGTAGTCGAGTGTCGTGGGGCAAATGCAATTGTTGCGATCTTGCCTCGAAACGTACTCGTGCGCGCACGCGCTCCTAAGAAGACACCCCATTCTATCGACCCGTTCTACTGTTGTAGTAGAAGACGATGTGTTCTACCCGTCACCCTCCGACCAATAGGAAGTCGCGCATAATCTGCTTGCCTAGTCTTGCTACGGCAACCTCTCCACTCAGTGTTCTAGGAGTGAAGTGGGACAAATAAGGAGGGGAAGGCGACGAACGCGAAAAATGACGACACATTAGAAAGCAATGGCGAAAATTACACCTGCAGTGTATGCTATATTTATAGGGCTTATTGACATCGCGGTTTCTTTCTCTATTACCTCTGTAGGCGAGTGTGATCCAGGAAACGTTAGAACAGGCCACCGCTACAATGAACGGGGCATTGACCTATGGAGAATCACCAGTGGAACCTCAGCCATTCGACCAGGCCCTTGTTGCCGCCGTAACAACCGCGTCAAACAATACGGCGTCCCTAGCGCCGGCGTCTGACGTATTTTCTGCTTTCTCGAATTTTCTCAACAGCTCTACAGCTGCAGTGGGTCAACCTGCAGGGGTGACATCGTCGATTGTTCCACCGGCCAACCCCAAACCGGAGAACCTCCTCTTTGCAGGCAATCCCTTTCTCGATCCACAGAACATTTCAGCTGTCGCGGCAATGGCCGCCGCTCTCACAGGGTTTACAATGAACCCCCCTCCTCCAAACGTGGACGCGGAGCCTCTTAATCTAGAAGCCTTGAAAACGGAACCAAATGGGTTCGACGAGGCCCCGGGGACTCCGGCGTCATCGGGTACCACAGCCATGGGTGCTTTCGACGATTTAGCCCGAGGCGGTCGGACCGGCGATGAGGAGTTCGTCTCTTTTCCCTTCGACGAGGTCCTGTATCGCGCCGAAATGTCGAGCCAGTGGGTGCCGGAGTTGGTGAATCAACTGGCCGAGAAGATGCAGCGTTTTTCAGTATATGTTGTGAAAATTCTCGGTAAAGAGAACCACCGGCGTGTTCCACAGTGTCCTGAGTGTGAAAGGGTTTTCTCCTATGGATTGCCAGATTTCAAGAGACATCTGCTCGCCATCCACTTGGGTGTTCCAAGGGAGTATTTGAAGGATTTGCTGAGGTTCGCGCGACTCCCCAAGGTGGAGTTGGCGGTTTCCGAACTGCAGGAGCAGGATTCAATGCGGCGTATGCGTCCCAAAGAGATGGAGCCAGGCGTCCGGAAGATCCCCCTCCCCTATTCCATTTCTATCCTCAGACGACTGATTGATGGTCTCACCGAGGACGTGCGAGAACAAATCATGGTTAAAATGCGCTCCTATTGCAAGATGTCAACGCTGTTTGAGATGAAGGGGGGCGTGAAAAAGTACAAGTGTTGCCAGTGTTCCTACACATCGCCACACGCTCTAGCCGATGTGCGGAAACACATTCTGGGCTCACACTGCAACATATCAACCAAACACTTTAGATTCTGTCTGCAGGCCTCGCGTCTGGACAACGTCGACTTTTGCCTCCTTTCTGACGAGAAGCTGTCCCGTCTGGCCCAGGAGTTTGCCACGCGTCGACAACCCGAGTCGGCGGAGAGCGAGACGAGCAGCAGCACGACTGGCGTGAGCGCCAAACGCCCCTTCAGCAGATCCCCCTCGCCGGAGGCAAAACAACGTGAGCCCGATGAAGACGGCGTGTCGAGTTTCACGACAATGGTTCCCGGCAGCAATACACCCGTGACTGTGCGAATTAAGGCACCCGTCCCTCCCGGCACCGAAGACAATACCCCTTCAGCATCGCCTACCTCTCCCTCCGGCTCCATTGCCAACATCAGCATGCCCGTGGATCTGGGGGACATAATAAATTCACCCGGTCTCGAGTCGGCGAATCAGATTTTGGATTTGCCTCTGCCGTACTCGAGCAAGGTTCTTCGCGATTTGCTCGACTCCGCGGGCGCGCTGCCCCACCAGATTGAAGATATTTGTGCCAAAATGAAGGTGTACAGCTCGAATCCCATGACCCGGATATGCCAGGGGGGGCGAACACTCGCGTTCCGGTGTTCATGTGGCCGTCTCTTTATTACCACGCGTCAGCCAGATAGCAAGATGCGAGCGGCCACATTGGCGGACAGTCGGCGTCATGTGATGGGCGTGCATGCTCGCATTCAGCACGAGTACATCACCATATGCTGTCAGGCGTCGCGTATCTCGCGCGAAAACGGTTTCCAGCTGTATGCGGACGATATGCTCCACCGATTGGCGATGGATCGACCAATCAAACTGAATAGCCCCGATGCCACAGCCCTGGGATCTAGTACGCACCGTTCCCCGTCGAAGTCTGCCAGTGGAAACAAGTCTGGCCTCCTTCCGCCCTTGAGACCCTTGGCGGACATCTCCGGCGATACCTCCGAGGATGGAAAAAGGTCAAACAAATCGACCCGACCCAGCGGTCTCCCTAAATTCCTGCCCCTTTCTTCATCTCCATCACCATCTGCCACCCCTGCCACCTCGAATGAAGCAGACGAGGTTCACGAGGCTCCCATTTCGGAGGAGGCTATAGACATCGCTGTTGTCTTGTCCTGTTTGAACGAGCAAAACTGCAAGGATGTAGAGCGTATCATTGATCTCCCCTACTCAAAAACAGCCCTCCAGGTCCTCGTAAGGGGCTACTGCCCCCCAAGTTACTTCAAAATACTCTTGAGCAAAATGCAGGTGTATACTGCCTACAAGGTCTTTGTAACGCGACGCCGGGGCCGCCGTTTCTTCTGCTGCTCCGGCTGTAATTCAGTTTCGCCCCACGGAATGGGCGACATCCGAAAGCATATCCTCGGTGTACATGCCAAGGTCCCTGAGCGCTACAAAGCCGCCGCGATGCACTGTTCCCGTTTAAGTAGAGAGGACAATAGCCTTCTTGGAGACCGCAGTCTGCTGCAGTTGGCCAAGATGAAATGGAAAGGCACTGTGATAAAACCGCTCGCCGAAATCAGCATGGCAAATCAGAATGGGAGCGCTGGAGGCAGTGGCAGTGGCAGTTGCAATGCTGCTCGCACTGCCGGTGGTTGCAATAGTAAAGACAGTCTTTCGATGGCTCCGAATCCTAGACACTTCCGCAACTCCGTCAACCGACTCCCGGACGACACACCAATGGTGTCTATAACTGCAACCCCCGCCTCCGAAGACGTTGGTGCAGCGTTGGTGTACTCGTGTTCGGCGTGCTCGGTTGCGTCGGCGGACTGCGCGGCGATCCGGTCCCACGTGGCCAGGGAGCATTTGGGTGCGCGGGCCTACGAGTGTCCAGCCTGCCCCGAGGCTTTCAACATGTCCGCTGACCTGATTAACCACTGCGTGGCCCTCCATCTTGACTGCACTCCCGTTATTCCGCCCCTCGAGCTATCGCCCTCCTACAGGGACGTCATGTCCTCGGTGAGTTTTTGCATTTTTAAGGTCAAATAAGAGACCCCACATTGCCGTCCTTCGTGAGCAGATTGACTTATTAAATTGGAGTGAAGTGGATGGATGGATGGTAAATTTCCATCAAAATTCTTGGAACTAATTCGTCAGTCTTACAAAAAAATCGCCCAGGAAGAGGGGTGTCCTTGGTCGAATGTCAATAGTTTTAGCTGGCAACGTTAACGTTTATCCCCCCGAATGGAATTTTTAGTTGTTTGACAGCCAATATTATTTGTTCCTTCAACGACGATATCATGGGCGTGTTTTTTTTATATAGATTCTTATTAATCACGAACCAGACGCCCTTGACCCTTCAATAGCCTCTACCAGGGAGTCGGTTGCTGTGGAGGACGATGAAATGGGGAGGCTTTGGCAGATCATCCAAGACGAACAGGACGATATGGACCAAGATGACTCGTCGATAACGTTTCCTCTGCATTATTCTCTCACCAACGGCGGTGCCACCACCCCGACCACCAGCAGCGCTGCACCGCAATGTTCCGCAATGTTCCCCTCCTTCATGCCCCTCACTTCAACCCCCAGACTGCCCCCCTCAGTGTCCTCGCAGTCGACCCCACTGAACGGAAGACCCCTCCTTCTCCTCTCGAACGGGGGCTCTAGTCGTAGGAAGCCCAGCAAGGCCAATCTTGTACAGTTTAAACCAAAAGTGATTAATGGCGGTTCTGTCGCAACCACCAGTGCCGCCGCAGCTGCAGCTCTCGCCTCTGAGGACGAAGTCGAAACGAAGAGGCCTCGTTTGGAAGAGGACTCACCCATTGGGGTTGTGGAACAGGGTGTGTAGACGCTGCATTTTGACTATTCTCCGATCCCCGACACCTACTTCTCCTCCTCCTACTCCTCCTTTTTGTTCTTCGTTGTTGCTGTTCCTAGGCCCCGTCTCCTTTGTGTCGGTTCGTTTGTCCTACACGCATCTACACACGCACCCAAGCACAGTGACTACTGCAATGACACCGAAATTGCACCCCCACACACACTCATCCCCATCTAACCATATATCATTAAAAAGTTCGTTTTAAAATATCTCTTCGGCGCGCGCGCGTTGCGAGCCACAATATTCCTCGGTATATCTCCCATTTTGTCTAATAAAACACGCGTTTGTGCATTTGATCTGCATAGTTGTAAGAGGGGTTATTTGGGCGGTGGAACAAATTGCATTGAGAAAAAATGACGGAAATTGATTGAATGAGCCTGGGACTGCCGTGGAAACGGTGAAAATCGATTGGAATCTCGGCTACATGCATTCGTCGAACCGTGCGAACCCCGCGAAAAATCAATAACGACCGTTCAGCGGCGATGATGGTGAGAAACTGGGCAAACCTCTTTGTTTCCGTAAACGTTTAGAATTTCGTGGGAGATCAATTAAAGTTCGGGTGTGGTCTAAAGGCGGCAACATATCTGCCATCACTTTTGTCTTGATCGAGAGGGCGTTTTCGGTGTAATTTAGGTTATTATTTGAAACAAATCATACCAGTCAGCCCAAGTCGTCCAGTTCATTTGAAAGTTATGAGATTTGAAATCTGACCTACTGTTGCATGTACGTCTTCGCCCTGATTTAAAACCGTCCAATCCACAGCCGACGTTCCCACAAACCACTGGATAATGCCACTACTGTGCCTGGTTACATGGGTGGACGCATCTACGAAACCCAGCCATCCGATTTTCTAAAAAGCAACGTCTGTGTCTTATTTTTACCCTCATATGGCTTTTGCGTACTTCCAAGAGGTGGCGTCTTTCAGTAGTCATTGTTTCTCCTTTGAGTGTGCGATCGCTTTACCGAGGATTATTGATTTTTTTCCGATTGTAACAACAACGAAGTAATGCCAACCAACTACCACAATGTGTGCGCTAGAACAGCACTGCGGCGGTAGATCCTAAAAGTCGCCTATGGGCCCTTAATCCCTTATCACATCTTGTGAATAAATTGAGACCTCCAGCAGAACCTCGTGTAGCTGGTAAGTTGCGCCAAGGCAGCAAGATGTGATGATGTGGCAGCTCATGTTCCGTCTAAGGAAAGTTGAAGGCTCCTTTTATGTCTCATTTTTTATGGGTGTCCCTCCTCCCGAATTTGCTCTCTGCTGAAGGCCACGCTGGGAGACCCTCAATACAACACGCAACGGTGACCGGAAATAGGGGAACACCGGTGATGGAGTTTCCGGCATCACAAAAGCCATCCCAAGTTAAAGCTACCGACTCCCTTCCTCCCCTGGTAGGACTCAGCAGAGACATGAAGGTTGTCTTACGAAGAGATGCCCAACCACTAAATGCCGCCTTTTTCTTAAACATGCAAAAAATTGGCCTAACGCTGCCTTATGCGCAGTGGTTCGCAAGCGCTTCGGCATGGCTGGCGCGACATGTGCCTTTGGTATGAAGGCACACGTCTCCGCGCATTCAGCAGCTATTGCACACCATTTTCAGGCGATTTTCCGATGCGACGCACTCAGTAAGACGTTGGTTCGCCGCTTATTCTTCGTAGGTAGCGCATTCAACGTAGTCTTCCAGGCACTGGCGTCTCTTCATATGTCCCAGTGTGCGATCGTCGTTAGTTCTACAACGCGCAAGTTTCTCTCGGTCGAAAGGGACTCATAATAATTCCCTCTTGCAACTTACTACCCGTCGTGTGGGCGTGACTGTCACGTCCGTTCCCCAGATTGATTGGTGGGATGATCAGCAGCATGGGTAACGCGTAGGAGCGAGATATCTCTTCCTGGACATTCCGGAGCGTCTTTTCAACGCCCCCCTAACACTTGGGCTCTTGGCGACTTTTAATGTCCTCCTCCCAATCACAGGTGTTCATTGTTAGTTTGACCAGTGGCGTTTTCGTGTTCTCCCGTTCTGCTAGTAGGGCCTACTTGTAAAGTCGCCCAGTACCAATCCTGTCGCTTTTTATTTATTGACTGCGGGTCACGAATACATTGGACTTAATTTTGATGCATGAGGCGTTTTAGCTATGAAACAATTTTTAAGATTAATCAATGCCCATTGACATTTTCTTTGGGGTTTCCCCAGCGGGCATGGGATTGTTTGCTTAATTAAAGCAGAACCTGAACGCAGTGGCGTCCCCTCCAAATGCTACTAGCAAATAATCGCGGAGCCTGTTTATTTCTCGAAGCCTGGCATTTTTGGGCGACTTGAATAGCCTCGCAGTCCCTTTATTCGATAACCCATTCTCGTTTATATGGCCAACGCGGAAATGGTGACTCCTTGCAACTCACTTGCCGCCTAGATGACAAGTAGCTCGTGGGCACAAAAGTGGAAAGAAGATGGTCGTCTGCATTGTTTTAATTTCTTGATAGGCATTCTGTTTGACGCCGTAAAATAACCACCACAGATGGGATGGGAAAGAGTAGCCCGCCTAAGACGCTAGCACCACGTGATTTGTGGGGTCTGTTGATTACGACAAAGCATGTGCGACTCAAGGGCGTTGGTAAAATCCAACGGTCGCCTTATGCGGTTCCCGAGTTTGGTCGCAATGTTCCCAATATGAGTAATAGATGACAATTCGTCTGGATGTTTTCAACTAGTCAACCTAAACGAGAACTCTTACGCGATTGTTGTACATGTCAGATGGACGCCCACACAATGGCCGTGATCAAAAACGACAGGTTGCAAGTGAACGACGACGCGTCGCCAACTGTTAAGTTGAATAACTTGGTTTAATAACCATTCAATAGTAACATCAGATTATTTGGTCGAACAGATGCTGAAAATATTCGAAGATAAAAGACAAAGGACAATTTCTAAGAAAATAACAATCTGAAAGATATGTAATCGACGCTGGTGTGGAGAGATGTGGAATAATTTGAAGCTGGGTGAAATACTACCCATTCATCATAATTCGGAAGACGTGATTTTATGTTTCTGGGTGTTTCTGATTTCGGATAACACTGAATTAAAACAACTTATTAATGAATCTTGAACAATGGCGATCGCTGATTAACGGATCACCCCGTTCCTGGGTTGCACAAGATTCTTTGTTTCATAGATTGTTTCGCAGTAAATTCGCCTGAGTTTGTGCCAATTAAATCGATTTTTATCTTTTAATCGGATATATCTTCTCCAGAAATGTATAGGCATTCGTCTTTCGAGTCATTTCATTCCGAAATATCGATATAATTCTATATATATTTAAATTATGATTTTTTGAAAATTTGGTTTAAAATCGAAGCACCGTTATCATTCACAGATTCATTCACACAAATTCTACTTATTAACTCGTTGTTATCCATTTTAACACAAAATAACAACAATTGATTCTACATTAAGGTCATTGAGACAAAACATATTAGTGGTAGTAGTAGTAGTAGTAGTAGTAGTAGTATCATAATAATAATAATAATAATACTATTCGCTTTATTAAGGTCACGAGGACCAAAATTTTCAGCATTACAATTTACAATAAACAAAATGTTACAGGAATAAGTGAAGAAGAATAAAAGAAGTAACATCAGGGTATATTTGCAAGAAAGGCCAATTTAACCTACGAAGTATAAAAAGTTTGGCAAACGGGAAATGGCGGCCATTGAAAGGCCCTAGTAGTAGTAGTATTAGTAGTAGTATTATTAGAAGTTGTTGTTGTAGAATGTGATCCCTTTCCATTCCATACCCAGGTACCAATTGACTTTCAACTTGATTTAATGTTCCCCTAGGAAGAGAGAATCGATTGCCTCTTAGCATTCACATCGCAAAGCTGGTCCGTCGAACTGTCGATGGTGACAAGGACCGTGGTCAATGGATGCCGGTCATGCGAATGAAGAAAGCACCTCACGTTTCTATAGCTTCTGCGGATATGGTAGTAGTTGATGAGAGTCGGTCCAGACGAAGAATGTAAGCAACTGCAGCTGTAGATGCAACCTCGACGTCCCGAAATTTAATATAAGACTCCTGATTCAATTTCGACGAAACTGCTACCGACAGCCAGCAACGAATTCGAGAGTTTCATTTATGCTACACAATCTTCGAGATTTGGGTATTGAAGCTACCGCTTGATCATTTCTCTGTTTTTTTTAAAATAACCCAACTAAACAGTTTTCACAATGACCTAGTCTATTGACAGAGGACGTGGGCCTTCACACAACGTTGGTTTTTTGTTAATCTGTCGTTTAAGTTGTTCGAGGTTTTTTACCCCCGGAGTTGGTCCTTCTGCAGACTCGTTCCGGGGAGGTGGATTCCAGGGTCCTCGGTACCTCGACGAGGAGGAACAAGGACGGAGTGGGCGAGGGTGATAAATGCGGTATAAACCACATGGTAACAGAGCTGGCGTGTGTTTAGGTGTAATGGGCCGATGTGAATCCAGGTTTCAGAATAATCAATTAATTCTAAACCACCGACACCTCGGTCTTAAAAACCATCCAAACATACTTTCTGCGGCTTTTTTAACAGTGTTTACCTTCTGGCGGACATGATTCCAAATTAAATTGGTAATTAAATAATAATAATAATAATAATAATAATAATAATGGTGATCGTATGATTGACGCTTGCATATCCTCCAGTTGTTTTATTCCAACGACAGACCAGCAACTACAGATAAAAGACACACATAAGTCGAAAAGATGAATTCTTGACACAAATGCCTTAGTTTTCGCCGGCTTCGTTCGCTGGAGCCTCGGGTGAACGCCTACGAGAAGGCTTAATGACAGAAGGTGGGCGTTTTATTTCACATGTGAAGGATTAGCTGCAGAGTTGTGTCTTCCTCTCGATTCTCATGAAATATTACATTTGCGTGTATGTGCTCATAGATACTTCGTAGTTCAGGGGTAATCGATGCACCCGCACCACAGCAGAATGACACGTAACCTCTTAAATGCTGTGAATGGTGCGCAGTAGAACGACTTAAACCAAATCGTATCTTCTCTTTTACCCTGCGGTCGACGAGCCTTTGATGCGTGGTATCGACCAATTGGAAGTTGTCAATATTAGTTTCGTCTCCATGCAACCGGATAAACCATCAACACGTAGAGGGATGAAATCAAAATAGAGCGAGCACAAGCTGCTATTGGTTTAAAAGTATACCCTTGCAACTGTCACTAACAACTTCGCGGATGTCCATAGATCAATGAAAACGACCAATGTAAGTCATTAATTCCAGAGGTCTCAAGACTGAGAAATATCTATAATTTGTGTACTGTTACTTATTTTGTTTTAAATAAGACCTTGCGAACAGTCGAAACGTTCTAGAACCCACTTCAGGCGTCGCGTTAAAAAAGACGTCACCTGAAATAACGCGAGATTAGGAACATTTCGTGGGATTTTTCCACAAAAAACAAGTCCTTGGTCCATCGCATTGAAGCCGATTTTCCATTGCACACGACAACACACATGCACGATTGAAATGGAGTCTAAATTGCGCATTTTTGGTACCGGATAATACTCAGAAGAATTAATTGTTTCAACTCGAAATTACAGGCTGGAAATGTTCGAAACCAGGTCGATTAAGATGGTTCCATTGACTGGCACTTTTTATCATGTGTCAGAACAGCCTCCCAGATGCTGCTGATAGCGTAATTTAGACATTGGATAAATGACAGTTGCAACCTCCACTTTCCTTCACCTACGTCATCAGAGCACATTTATCACTAATGTCTGGAGCCCCAAAACTCATTCCGAGATCGCAGACAGGATTCTTATTCGGTGGAAGAGTTTAACTCATGGGTAGACACTGGACAATTGTACATTAATCGAGAAAGAGTGGCAGGGCTCTGTGCGTAGACAGGGTAAGTTTCTAACTGCCCAAACCGATTTTTGGGATAGTATAACAAATAAATGATTACGATTAAGACTACACCACAGTCGTGGTAGGCCTTATGGTCGTCGCGTCATTGAGTTCTAACAGATACTAGTATGTTGACTGTGAGTATGATTAAATTTAGGAACATATGACCGATTTCAAGCTTCCCTATCCACGATAGTTGCTGATCAGATCCTTTCACTCTCTTGTCAATCGATATCCAACGTTTAATTATCACCGCATACAAGAACTCGAACTTTGGATGCTCGAATACGTCGATACGCTCGGGATGATTTATGCTAGTCCAAAACCAGAAGGTGCAGAGACGCCGGTTTGGAATGAATAATAGGGCTTTTTGTTCTACGAGGACCGAAAACACCTCTCCAAATTTGCGTTGGACGGTGTATCTTATTTTTCGTCCTTCAGCCAGATAAAAGTCCACGTGAATTCGTAGCACCCAGTGCTCAATCGGCCAGATCTTATCTGACAGCAACAAATTCCTAACGTTTTTTGTCACATACATACACACTAGATTAAAAACTGTCTTGATTTGTAGACAACATTGGCAGTGTTCTGTGATGGATGGGTTTTCCCGACCATCTAGACCCAGGAACCCTCACTGTCTCCGACACCATCATGATGGTCCCTTTGGTCTCTCAACATCGAATTAAACTCACCCACCACTGCAACCGAGGACTCAATCCGCTTGTTGCCCGCCGTACATTCTTCTCACAGAGTCGGCATGAGTAAAGCACTCTCGTATCGGTGCCCAATTCACAAACCCATGTTCCGGGTCGCTGGCAAAAATAAATTGGATGATGCACGACTTGTCATGCACCGGTCTATCCCCGGCTGAATTAAAACAAACATAAGAAGTATAATGAGAAATTTCACATAATCTCCAGCGCGTTGCTTTGTCTTCGGTAAATGTCGTCGCCTTTGCTTCATAGTGCGCCGGTTCAGGAGACATGGTTTGAGCTCTAGCCGTATAAAAACATATGTCCACGTCTGTATTATTCCCCTTATTGTATATTGTTCCCAGCTGATTTTCCCCGCCTACATTTTTTTGAATTTTTAATCCTCCGTAGGCTTTTTAAAAGAATATCGTTTTCTAGTGGTCTGCATATACTCTCCATCCAACAGGTAATCTTTCAACGCCACTACACTAGTTTTACACTAATCGCTGCTCATATATGACCCCTCCACTCCCCTCTATTCAAGCAAATCTCTTCGACCAATGCGTAGGCAATACCGTTCAATACCTACAAGAACGGCGGTGTATCGCAATTCGCTCATTCCTTATTTGTCACCAGAGCAGGTGAAGCAGGAACTAAAAGACAATTTTCGTATCTAGTACTTGTTATGCTGTCTTATTATGTGCTGAATGTTTTTGTCCTCGTGACCTCAATAAAGCGTGTGGAGCATTGTGATGTAATTTAAATGGGAGTTGCTTATTTTTCATAAGGAAGATTCTATGAATTCCGCTTCCGCCGTAGTCGCTGCCTTCTGTGGCATCTAAAAAATCTAGAAACATTTATAGCACTGAATAAACAATCCATAATGATCACAAAATATCCCTGTCAAGCGATACTGAAGCCAGAGCTTATTCTCGATAACTACCGACGTCTATTTTTTGTGTATAAAATACGACTTTTCTATCTGCCGATCTACTTGACCTGGTGCATTGCGATCGCATGTGCAGCCCTCTCACAGAGCAGAGGTTTACGAAGACGACGACGAAGACAACGATGACGACGATGACGATTAACCCACCACAGATTTTATAGACCAAATGCCGAATAATTCGGCGTTAAAATGTCAATTTTCTAGGGCTGTTGCAAAGACGCGGGCTGACTTATAAGGGCTACTTAAAAGGAAATTAACTGTGTCAAAAGCGACCTTGAATCAACGGAAGAGTATGGAAAATTGACCATCTCTACATCTGCAACGGCGTCTACACGAGTTATCTTCAGGTATAACCTCTTAAATTGAAACAGTTTTTCACGAATACCTACTGTTCAGGTTGTTAGTCGAAATGAAGCAACTCCCTCTCTCACTCAAGAAACAGTTGTTTGCATCTACTAGAACCCGAGTTTACTGCGCTAGTTTTCGTCTCATAGAGATATTTCTTTTGTAAACGAGAAAATACACGACACAAAGACACGGCCACACTGTCGTAATATCGCAAAGTAACTACTATAATGTTAATTTTATCGCGTTTTATCGTTTATCACGAATAATGAAGGTAATGTACTTCTAAAATCATTTATTACCGCTATGGAGAACAAACGTGTTTAATTAATTGCGTCAAAGTGTCAACCGTCTTTGAGCTGAATATGATTAATGTCGGTGAACCATGTATAACGAAATTGCTGAAATTCGTGCATTGGATTGGCACCCATTGAGATAGTGAAAGACGTAACCCACACTTCCACGGAGTGTCGTTGATGATTGATCCATCTCGGCTTGCGGGAATCTTTCTCTGAGAGTATCCGAAAATAACCGGAACTTTCGTTATTGCTAAGACCTACACTACCATTTTTAATGTCGATTGTTTAACTGAACCGAATAAAATGCTCAATTGTTGTATAATCAGACGTCCTGAAAGCGGTTGGGCTGCCCCTTTCGATAACCATCCACTTGAGGCAGTTTGGCAGAAGTCGTAGTAGGGGGGGGGCGTTATCGAGCACATCGGCTGCTGCCTCGTAGGTCTGTTGACTACTAGAGAGCTTATGTCGTCCTCGTCGTTTGTCTGGTTACCTCCTATTGGCAGATCGGTTTTCATGGCATTAGCACGAAGAGTTTTTGGAATGGGTTATCCGTGACGCCCTTGGCTGGCCTCACTCGGTGGCCCAAAGGTCGCGGAAAGAACGAAAGATAGACGATAAAAGTGTGTATAGCTACATCTATGGGACGATCTGCGGGGACTGACTCATTGTGGCACTTTAAAAGACTATGGAAACTCTTTTTTATGCGTGAATGCTCAATTTTAATGCGATTTACCTACAAATAACCCCGATGACAGCGAAGGAGAGGTATCAAACACATATTTTTTGGGTCGATGAAGGATGACGATTGAGGTAGTTTACCTCCAGGGAATCTTCATCGATTTCACTAGCGGCAGATTGCCTAGTAGGCTTCAAAAAGCATCCAGGCAGTTTGTGCCAGCTCACCAGCAAGCACCAACATGGCGCTGTTCGCATGCTTTACAAGTCAGCGTTTGTTGTTGCCACTGTGATCTGGGAATAATGCTCGAGGCGTTTACTAATGGGCCGAATGTTTGAACTTATCTTTGTAGCTCTAAATTCATCATGATTAATGAATCGTCGGAAAAAATTTATTCCCCCCTTTTCGTTTTCATCAACATACTTGCACCTTTTTTGACAGTTTATTGCGCGAGGATGTTGACGATTAAATATCTTTGTACAAACCTCTAAGTGCAACTAACGTTCATATCGATCGAAGTCACGGTTACGTCCATGATTTTCTAGCCATTTATTTCAACATTCGAAGTGCATCCGACGCTTTATCGATCGCCCACAGACCTCAAAGTTGCGGCTTGGAGTAGTCTTATGCAATATAAAGTTGATACTTTCGCCGAGTTAATAAATGTTGGCCATACTATATGCGTTTAATAAGCAAATTCAAGCTAAACACCCGGTAAATTTGCTCACGTGAACTGCTCGTATCCTTAGCTAAAGGTTTTCTTCCCCATAGCGTAGTTGTGGGTAATGGTACGCACGTTTCCAATAGAATTGGGAATTGTTTATTTTATTTGCCCTAAATTATATTTTTTTATTTTCACCAATTATGGTTTGTGGCTGCTGACAAAGATGCGTTTTTTGGGAAGATACTCAACATATTTATCCAATAAATATTTATTTATCCTTTAGGGCGGTTGTCTAAAAGGCTACTTCAAGTCGAGCAGCTACCATAGAGTTTGATGTGTCAATGGTGTTGAGGTTAACTCCTGTGAAGGCGGAGTCGTTTTGGGTTGATTACGATCGCCATCTCACATTGAACATCACAGAGAAGAATAAATACAACGAAGGAAGATAATGGAGTTAATAAAAGTGGAAACGTATCTGCGGAAATAACCTCATCAGCTGAGCGAGGGTAATGCTCCACGCCCCAGGAATGCGTCCCATGTTTTAACGCTGTTCATCCAGCGACGGAATAAACATAACGTTTTTTTCAGAAAATCGTGCCTTTTACTGGCTAACTTAAATTGCGCTACTATGTACACGTTCTTTACCCGTTCACATGGAACGTGTTAAAATAAGAACTAATTAATAATAAGTCGTTTCTATATGATAGCCATTGTAGGTTGGCCGATAATTCTTCTGATCCGAATAAAGGTTTTCAGTTATTTGACGTAAATAGCTGCCAAAGACAACTAGATGGACATTATGACGTTTACGTAAAAGACATACGTCATTTTCCTGGTGTGGTTAACTTCCTCTGAGGTACATAGCCATACACAGTGAAGAAGCTGGCTCTTGATTACATCCCTATAACTAGAAATTGAACGGCATTACTTACTGTTGGTACTTTTGATTTTTTACTAACTTATTTTGTTAGAAATAATGATACGGTACTTCATCGTTTATATGTCAGCGCATACAACACACGAACACGGTTTCGGGTAAAAAATTGAACGCTCATACACTTTTATCAGTTCATTCAAGGACGTTTATTTGACTGTTTTAGATTATTACTTTTACGATTACGTGCCTTCACTAGATAAAAGTAAAGTAATGTTATGCGAATTTGACGTCGGTCGAAAGTATGCATGCGGTTGCATCTAATCGCGCGCGTAAGATCGCAATAATTATATATTATATGATGAGTGAACAACTGTGTAAAGTTGAACAAACTGGCCATGAGAAATAGAGGAAAGTTTCAGGACAGGCCTCGCATAATTGGTGCAGGTTGCTGAGAAAAGGCAAACTGATAGGCCTTTAGCTCCGCTACCACGAGGATAAACCTTTCGGTGAACTTAAAAACCGTCTTCATTAAAGTACGCTTTGGATCAAATTCCCGATTGCTTTCTTCGGCCCCCTACCAAACCTTTATATACAATTAATATTTTTATATTAATCATCGGAAATACTGAAATCCATAATTTATTTAACTATTTAACACTTATGCTGTTCAAATGGGTCACAATAAAAATAAAAATTATGAACGCATGTGTTTGTTTTATCCTTTCAACACATAATCTCTGCACGGCCTTGAGGGAATTGTTGATCAAACACATCGTCAATTCACCCATTTACTCACACAAGAGTAAATATTCGTTATGTTCCGTTCATTCATATCTCAGTAAGTTAAAGTGATTAGGGTTTTCTTAGAAACCTTAAATACCCACAGTGTGTTTAATTTTTTATGAACTACTTCATGAATCATTGTTTCAATATTGCCCGTTTTACGCCACAACTGGTTCATACTGATAACGTTTACCCGAGGAGTGGGGGATTAAATTGACCGGAGTATTCTCAACCGCATGTATTATCTCTATTCGCCCTCGCGGTTGGATATGTTGAGGTTAACATTCCTGGTATTTTCTTCACTTGATCCGCCCCTGACTTCTCGGATCGTTAAAGAATGACGGGCCCATTCGTTATCAACACATTTCAAACAAGCAACAATAACCATACATAAAAATTGAAGGCATTAATTTTGCAGGCTCGTCAACCTCGGGGTATTCCTTTCTTGTTCTCACAACCAGAGTAACTGATGTTCAGTATGTTAATGCTTACTTCTGACTATTTAACAGTATTACTTGCATATTTTCACCGATTTTCTGATATCGGTTTCCGCAATTATTCACTATTTTAATGTATATTGTACTCCCTGGCTTTATAGCGTCTTCTATTTATTTTCCGCTTTGGCGCACATAGGAGGACCTTTGCAACCTGCACGTCTAGCAAGTTTTCGTACACTGCCAAGAATGAGCCCATGCTCGGATATGCTGTAGGCAGCCCTGAACGCTCCAAGCTCGAGTCTGCTTTGGGTGCTATGAAAAGCGCCTCGCCTCTCACTGTTCCCGTTTGTATCGGTGATGAAGAGATCACATCCAGTCAAATCCGCGCCCATCCTTTCGTAAGTCAACCGCGTCAATTTTCCTATCACTACCTTTAATCCGTGGCTAATAGGGTCATTTATAAAATTTTTATCTTTACCAGTTCTAGTATAAAATTCAGCCAGTTATATTTAATTCACAACATGCGGTTTTCATAAATTAGAATGATATTCGTAGTATGTTTTGGTGATTCTAAAACGTACCTCTATGCCCCCGACTAACATCCCTTGGTACCTAGATGCCCACAGGATGTTTAGTGAAAAAACGGAAGATAACTAAACCATTAATCGTGAAAAGCGTTTTACCTTGTTACACGCGGCAATCATGGATGACAATCAGAAAAAAAAGAACGTGTCTTGAATTAGCATCGTCACTACAAATTCTTAACGTACGTTTACATCTACGCCGGATCAGTGTTTGTGCATTAGGGTTGTACTTTGGGGTCGGTTCAATGCTCATATTATAATGATCGGCGCCCTTTTTAGCCTTTTGACAATCAGCACACATTTGTCAACACCCACATGGCAGACGAGGCGCAAGTTCGTCGGGCCGTTGCCTCCTGCCTAGAGGCACGCGATCGTTGGTCTCGCATGTCGTTCGCGGATCGCGCTGCTATCTTTTTGCGTGCATCTGACCTCGTCGCAGGCCCCTACCGCTATGATCTCCTTGCTGCCACGATGTTGGGTCAGGGCAAGACCATTTTCCAGGCGGAAATTGACGCTGCCGCCGAGTTAGCTGACTTTTTGCGATTCAACGTGCAATTCGGTGCCGCGGCGATGGCCTACGAGCCCATCAGTCCGGTTGAGGGGGACTGTGTCAACAGGATGCTGTACCGTCCCACCGAGGGATTCTGGGCAGTCCTCCCTCCCTTCAACTTTACTGCCATTGGTGGCAATCTCGCCGCAGCTCCGGCGCTCATGGGCAACGTCTGTGTCTGGAAACCCTCCGACTCTTCCACCTATTCCAATTATCTCGTCTACAAGTATGGATTTTTGTCTGGACATCTCACCCGTTGGCTTACTTCCAGCGTACATCGTTTTGTCGAATCAGTGATTCTTCACAAGTCGGCTCCTATTATTGCTTTCCGTCTACACCAACGCTCTACCCTATTGATGTTACATGCATATGTCGACTTAGAGGCTGGCATTTTCGGTAGAATGTAATTTACCCGGCCCTCGAAAACGTGATATACATCTCGTCGTGCTTTGATACGATGTCGTTGGGCGAAATTCATAACAAAACCCCATAAATGTAGTGGTTTAATTATTCTAGGAAATTGAAAATCTAGTTTTGGTGGTTATTTACTAGAATTAATGCTACTTTTATTTAAATAGTTACGTCATTCAATTGTAGAATTCTCCGGGAGGCCGGTGTTCCAGCTGGTGTGATCAACTTCGTCCCTTGCAATGGCCCCAAATTCGGTAGCATTATCACCAGACAGCCCGAGTTAGCGGGCATCAACTTCACGGGGAGCACAAAGTACGCCAAACGCTCTTTCCTTCTCTCTTGATTCAGGTTTGTGGCTCATGTCGTGTAATTCTGATTCGTTTCTTCTTTTGATTTCTTATTTAGGACCTACCAAACGGTGCTCAAGAACCTGGCTGAAAATATCGAGTTCTACAACACCTATCCGCGGGCAATCGGGGGTAACCTACTGGAACATTTTGTTTTCCTTTCTTGGTTCCGCTGTTCTAACGCTATCCTAATCCCGTTGGGTTGTCATGCCACCCAGTAAAATCCTTTCTTGTCGAGTCACACAATAGATTTGTATTCGGTTGTACTTCTACCACTTTCACACTTGCTTCACTTGAATAGTCTGAAGTGATTGTGGCACGTTTAATTGTGCTATGTTTATCTTCACATCTTGTTTTTACCATTTGCAAAAACCTTATGGCTTTTGGCACCTTCGTTAAGATGATCCTTTTGTGGATGCCTCCGCCCAATGCTGCAGTTGTTGTTTAAGAGTACTTTTCTGAATTGCCCCTATGGCGAAGGGTGATTCCAGGAGCCCCAGTGCCTCGGGGGGGGGCGTTGTCGTTCTCCTTTTTACGCTTATTGGGTTCTGTTTCCTCTAGAGTGTGGCGGTAAGAACTACCACTTTGTCCATCCGAGCGCGGACGTCGAGGCGGTCGCGCTGGCCACTCTCCGCAGCGCCTTTGAGTACAGTGGCCAGAAGTGCAGCGCCTGCAGTCGCCTCTACGCCCCGCGCTCCCTTTGGCCCCGCCTCCGCGAGAACCTCTGTCGCCTGCTCCAGGTGGTTAAGGTGGGGTCACCCCTCGAGAAGGACACCTTCACCTCCGCGGTCATCGATCAGGCAGTAAGGAAAAAGACACCCATGCTGGTGCCTCGGTTGGGCTTTGTTTAAGGGGACAGAGGTGCGCCTTCTTTCCTCGCATCGGCGATGCCTCCTCTCCGCCCGAGATAACTCTTTTATACATGGGGCTAGATCGATACACTGTCGTTGTTGAATACATTGTCAGTTTAGCTGTTAACTGTGGAGTTGTTCAGGGTTCTGGTGAGATTCTTGTACGATTCTCTTGGCTACTCATGTTGCGTCCATCAATAGGATGTATTTGTTGTGCGGCATCCGCAAGACTTGCCGGTGCAGCAGCAGCAGCTGGAAGTCGATCAGCTGGAGTAATCGGGCGTAAATTGCATGTGCTGTCAGTTTAATTAATCCCCATAGCAGCGGGACTGTAGATTACATTGCAGAGTGTGTACGCGCGTGTGTATTCCTTACAATGTATATGTGAAATTGAGTTCTGTTTTTTCATTGGCTGGTATCCGCTCTTTTTTACAGGCTTTCGAGAAGATCACGGGGTACATCGACTACGCAAATAAGTCGAAGGATATTTCTCTTGTGGCCGGTGGAACCTACAAGGACTCTATCGGCTTCTACATCCAACCGACCGTCTACGAGTCCAAAGACCCAAAAGACAAGATTATGAAGGCATACATGCATTTGCGTTTATTTTTGTGGTTAAAAATCGATTAGCTGTATGGCAGGCATTCCGCCATCAATTTCATGTCTGCTGCCATTGGTATGACCCTAGACACCACGCCGTCTTCAGTTGCTCAGTGTGATCTTTTCACTTGCTTAACTCGACGAATTAACGGTTTCTTAGGATGACATCTTCGGGCCGGTTGTCGGTGTTTACGTCTATGAGGACGACCAAGTGGACGCCGCCATCGATCTAGTCGATACTACAAGTGCCTACGGTCTTACCGGTGCGTTTCGTTATTCGCTACACGTGTTCTCTATCAAGAACACAACTTCAAGTGACATGCGATAGTTAATAGTCGTCTTGGGAATAAAAGGCGACTACAGGTGACTACGGTTCTAGCGTCGCCAGCCGACACCACCACGTGAGCACCTCCGCGTGAGCTTTGAGTTGATCTTCTGTATTATGTCGGGATCTGCCTACGAATTGTGAGGGTAAACGGGTACCCGCGCCGGATCTGTCTTTTAAGGACACCGATGGACGGTTCTTTCGTCAAAAAGTACTGATTTCCAGGCGATACTGTGAACGCTGTGCTCAAATACACGTGAAACGCTTTTAGGGAGAAAACGCCGAGACGTAAATGGAAATATACGTGTGTTTTTTACGGCACCGCCATTATATTAATTCCTTACTAACTATAAGCCTATTTTCTGGACGGCTTACTGAAAATAGTGTGTAACTGGGTTGAATATGAGTGGACTATTTCTTGCATGGATGGATGCGGGCCTGCCTGTTTATACGTTGACGGAAAATTCAGCGAGGTCAAATCTCGACAGCTTTTTGTTGGACACTCATTCACACGTTGACCTACGAACAACATGCTGTCACTTGTGTTTCTGAATATACACATTTTATAATCTGATGGCCTATTGGTCGTAGTCTTGGGGACGACTTCTACAATTGGCGAACATCGCTATTCGTGTATGAGCCTCCAGAAACACTAGCCAGTGGGTGGGCTTACTATTGGGTGACCTGACGCCTTCCACGCAATTAGGAGACACCACCGGGACACCCCTTGGATGCCGAATTATGTCCACGGGTGAATAAAAGCGGCCTGTCATGTGGGGATAGACAGTGTGAAATGTCAACACCGACAAACGCTTCTGAACAGTCACCCCACAGAAACACAATTCATCAAGTAATCCTTTTTCCATAGGCTCCGTTTTTGCTCGGGATGACGATTTCATCGAACACTTCACGGAAAGAATGATCGACTCTGTCGGAAATCTCTATGTCAATGCACAGTCTACTGGTTCTGTCGTAGGAAACCAGCCATTTGGTGGTGCTCGACTTTCTGGTACGAAATAATGCTCCTCTTATATGTATCCTTTTACTACCCACCGCCTCTTGTAATACTATCACGCCTCTTCGAGGTACTATGGATCCAGGGCTTAACCATATCGGACGAGCCAACGAAGGCCAACCGATTTATCGTTTAGTCGGAAATAGCCGCGCGAATTGTGCGTTTTTTAGAGTCACATAGAAACTCTGCAACGAATCACAACGACATCGAAATCCCTCCCTTCCGCAGCTTTTTTTGCGCTGATTGAGTTTTCTCGACCTCAATAGGTACAAACGACAAGGCTGGTGGTCCACAATACGTGATGCGATTTACGTCTCCCTTGTCAATCAAGACCCAACTGAAACCGATAACTTCGTGGCGCCAAGCTCATATGAAGTAATGCTTTGATATTCTCTTCTTTTATGCCGCAAATATATTGCGTGTCAAAATTCAAAAATAAAGACGGCTGCGTCGATTCGTATTTATGCTCGTGTTCGTTTAACAACATGTAAAATATATGCATGTGAACTATAACAGTCATCCTCGTACCTGGTTTTTGGGAAGCATAATATAATATGTAATTGTATTTTTGGCGTCCCCGACAAGGGCATTATAAATAATGGCAATCTTGTTTACAATAGAATTATTATGGAATAAAAGTCGTTATGTTTGTATCTTGCTGCATCCGGTGAATTGATATTGATCATTTATAGCAGGACAGCTGACGACGATTTTGTGATGCTTGATGGTGTAGAGGTTAGTATCATCGCTCTGTTGGTAAGGGACCCGGGTTCGACTCCAGGTCCGGGGGACTCCACCACCTGTAAACGTATTCCCCAGAAAATTGATGACAACCCCACATGAATCCGATTTATCCTCTAGTAGTAGATAGCCGCGCAAATTTGGATTTCGTGATACGCTATGCCACAATAAAGGCCGTATTAAGAAAACTTGCAATAGAAACGAATTCCTCATCGAACAATCAAAACCAAAGTGAATGGGTTGCAGGAATTGTATTGTGATAGGAGGAGATACCGATTTCACTCGAGCTCTAGACACGCAGAATGTAATTTGTTTTAAAAAAACGCCGGGATTGCTGTACAGGTGCCTAAAGTCAATACTAATGCGAGCTAATCCCAAAATAGGACATAATGGATGGTCGGTGTTGTTTCTTCAAACTTTGCGGTGCGTTTCCTTTGAAGGGAATTGTTTTATGATGCTGTTCTTTTTCCAGCGACGCATCCGGTGTAAATGCTCAAATCACTCCACGTCCGCTTTGACGGTGTTGATCCACGCTTTCAGTTGTCTACCGGCTGTGAAAGACAGAGGTTTATAAGCGGTATCTGGCCTGCGTAGAACGTGACCAAACCACTTTAATCGCCGATGAGTTGTAGAAGGGTCGACAGCTTCTCCGCGTCCGCACAACAGCGTTTTATTTGGTTATTGGAGAGCAGAACGTGTCACTCATCTTTCGGGAGTCCACGCATACACCAGTGATCGAATATTTCCAATCTTTAGGTGTCATCGACGCGCAGTAACCATATTTCACAGACGTAGCTTAGGATGGGGCAGATAGCAACGTCGATGCGACCGTCGTGTATGTGTGGGAGGTGGTGCATTAGATGCCGGTGTCAAAAAGTGTCCTGAAATTACAGTAGCCGACGCTGTTGGTGTGTGGTTCAAGGTTACAGTTTTCGTTTTGGAGAGAGGACTGTGCGGGTTTGCAGCTAACATGTGTGTCACCTAGGAACTGGTTGGGGTTCCAGTGCCATCCGGTTTTCTTCGGATATAGTCTCTACTCATTCAAGTGCATACCGCAATGCCTCCAAGATCGATGCGATGGGATATGCAACAATTATCTCAGTCCGCCAGGGTTTTCCTTCAATTTCTCACCGGGTTGGCTTCCCGATTACTCGAACATTGTTTCGTCCGCCTGTAAAGCGGTTAAACGGGTGTTGGCCGCCCCCAAGCACAGCTTCTTGGAGCAAAAGGTGCGTGTTAAGTGTCAAATAGAGACAAAAGATCCTAAATTGGAGCTAATTAGCCCTATTCATGTGCCCGTGGTGTTGGGTGTAACGTCTCGTTGGTGCCTTTGCTTAAATCCTGGATAATCTCGTTCATCTACCCTGAGCGATAGAGGCGTCGTTGGTCGTCTACGCGCCCATTAACTGTTGGATCTTCTCTCCACAGACTCTCAGAGTGCATTCTTTGTATTATCCATTGTAATGGTCTAAGAGACAGAAAAATGTCGAGTCTTTTATGATTCATGTGCTATAATTGTGCTATAATTGTTGCCAATCGAAAAAAATACTCATTTATATTAAAATTGTTGTTCCACATATTTCTGTATTTTGCTGTATTTTTATTGCTGTATTTTTGTGCGATAATAGCTGCCAATCGAAAAAAATATACTCCTTTATATTAAAATTGTTGTTCTACATATTTCCTTGACTTTTCATCGTAACCATGAAATGTTATATAATGCTCGGATTAATATTACTTAGCTTAAATACATACATACCGATCTTTTATATGTATGCTTGAGAATTACAAATGAGGCCATGATTGTTTGAATAGACCAACACCAACATTAGTTTCGTTATAGTGAATATGTCTGAAGAGACCGAAATTGTAAACCCTGTAGACGAGGAAGGTGATAATGACGAGCAGCCACAAAGTCCTCAAGCAAAACAGCCCAGGCAAATGTCTAGGTACTTCGAATATTTAACAGGATACTCATTTAATTTAGTCCCACACAAAATATGTATGGACCGCCGGGGATGCCGCCTCAATTTTCGCCTGGTATGAGACCCCCAGGAATGTCACCTATTGGGTATCGTGGACCTATGCGTGGAATGCGACCCATGGGCATGAGGTAAAAATTGAAAAATCCTCTTATCTTATATCTAGAGGTCCTCCTGGTATGCGACACCCTCGATTTCGGGGGCCAGTTAGGTACGAAGGACATCCACCACCACCGTATGACATGCACCACAGAGGGCCTCCAAGGTATCCCCCGCGTTTCCCACATCGTATGAACGAAAATGAACCAAACAATGACAATATGGAGGGATATTATGATGACGGCTATAACGAAGATTATAACCGAGGCTTGCACTCGCGTAGAGGGTATGGCCCACCTGGACCTTATATGGGTGGTCCTCCTGGGCCGAGACCAATTATGAACGGTGTTCCACCCGGTCCAGATATGGGAGCACCCGGATTCGGCTTAAGACCTCCTGGTCCACCCAATTTCATGCAGCCGCCAAGAGGTGTTCCACCTCCGGGATCTGGATTCGACCCAAATTCTCCTAACGGCCAAGGAGGCCCACCGTTTGAAGGTAATTAATTTAATGTTTACCTTGAGTTCCGAAATTAATGCAATGATTGTAATCGGTGTCATCTTATCGTATTTAGGACAACCTGGTGGTCCACCTACTTTGGGATTGCCACCATATGGCATGCCGCCACAGTCAGGTGCCCAATCTACAGGAGAAATTACGAATACAAAAGAGCAAGATCCGGAATCCACTTCACCTAGAGATGGAAGCCAAGGGGGGAGTGGTCCACTTTTGCCATCGGGCCCGGAAGCCGGTAGTCCGGGGCCCATGAATTACGGACAGGTGCCGCCCCAACATGTTCAACAGTACGGAATGCCATCATATGGTCCTCCTCAGGGCATGTATCAGCCGGGAATGCATCCCATGGGAAACGGACCGCCACCTTTTATGCAAATGGGATACCCTCCCATGATGTCCGGTGGGCCAATGGGCATGCACCCCCACTCACAAGGCCAATATGGAGGCCCTCCTCCGAGTGCTTACCAGGGCGGTCCACCACATCCCGGAATGCCGACAGGGGGGCCGTATCCTGGACATCAGCGCCAGTCAATGCACCCGGCACATGGGGGACCGCATGCGCCACCAAACCCGAAAGAGGATATATGGATCGAAAATGTTGCTGGGGATGGCAAGATGTACTATTACAACATGCATACCCGGGAGACCCGATGGGATCGTCCTGATGGGGTAACTATTCTTCGCCAAGGTGAGGTCGACAAACCGACAAATGCTGCTCTACAAAACGCGCGTTCTTCCATGTCAGGTGCAGCGCATGGAGCACCTCCTGTTATGCCAATTACGGCGAAACCGACACCCCCCAAGCCCGCGGAGGTAGCGGCTTGGAATGAATACAAGAGTGGCGACGGCAAGGCCTACTATCATAACTCAAGCACCGGTCAAACCACTTGGGAGAAACCGCCGGTTCTTGTAGACTGGGAGAGTAAGAATTTTTAAACTGAAAGAATAAATATTTTTTCTTTACATGGATTGTTTTTATAGGGAGTTTCCTGAGTTATTAAAACTAATGTGTTTTTACTGTTCTAGATGGCGACACTAAGCTGGGCCAATCGCAAGCTAAACCATTAGAGGCGTCAGCTCTTGCTGCGGATGCTCGGGAGAAGGTATATTTGACATGTAGCACATCTGAGCTATTGCCTAGTGTATATCTAAACAGATATTTCGGACAACCTGAATGAGTTCACGATTAAGTGGTTTTTTGTCTATTTAGGAGTAATTGTGACCGGTAGAAACCCGGTATTGAGCCTTGGTAAACATTCTCTTGGGGCATTTTAATCGATAGGTGTGGGTTTTGGTATGCGCTTTATTTTCCTGTGATGACGTTGGCGAAATCGCGTAACGTACTGTATTAACTAAAAAGTATTTATTAATTTAGGTTTATATTGATCGGCAAATTTTTCCATTAGGCGCTTCAAAGCACAAATAACAACGCTACCCCTGTTCAGAATGCCGAACCAGTTACCCAAAAGGGGCCTGTAGAGGCATTGCTTCAATTGCAGCATCCCGCACCCCTGGAACAACTGCAGCTGTCTCAACCGGAACCTGAAAAAGAGCCGGAGCAGAAGGACACAAGTCGCCCAATCTCAAGTACAGCTGTCACTGGAACTCCCTGGTGTGTCGTCTGGACCGGCGATAACCGGGTATTCTTCTTCAATCCCAGTAAGCGGGTCAGTGTGTGGGAGACACCCGATGAACTCAAGGGCCGGAGTGATGTTGAAAGATTGCTCAATAAGCCACCAAATGATGGTTATGGTACAGCAGATGATGCTGAAAAGATGGCAATAGTGGAATCTGTGCCGGATACCAACACAAACACGGAAGCGGATGAAATCCCATCAAAACGAGCCAGAATGTGAGTTATTTATAAGTCGTGATATGTAGCGCCAACTATCTTTAATGATTTCTTTATTTATTCAGGGAGGAAGCAGTTGCAACTCAGATTGCCGCAGCAAGACAAGAGACCGGTCCAAAACATGAGACAACGGCGGTAGATGAAAATTCTCTTGTCCCTGATCCTTCAAGCATGAATGCGGCGAAAGAAGCATATGAACGGGCTGCACGAGACCAAGCAAGCCTTCCGTTAGATGTCCGTTTGAATCAGTTCCGTGAGATGCTAATCGATAAACAGGTCAGTCTGAATATATATTTTTCTTTGATGCTCTGAGATGAGGAAATTTAATTTCAAATAACTTTAGGTTTCCGCTTTCTCCACTTGGGACAAGGAGCTTCACAAAATTGTTTTCGACCAGCGCTACCTCCTGTTATCTTGTGAAGAGAGAAAGCAGGCTTTTGATGCCTACGTTCGAGAACGTGCGGATGATGAGCGCCGAGAGACCAAAAATAAGCTTAAGGAGAAAAAGGATAAATTCAACGAGCTTCTTTTAGAAGCCAATCTTTCATCCCGGTACACCATCCATCCTGATTCGTTTCGAATGTCGCCTTCGACTCCTGTTCAACGCCATGTTTATTACCTTACAGATCTTCGTTTTCGGACTTCTCGCAGAGGTTCGGTCGTGACGAACGCTTCAAGGGCATCGAAAAGTCTCGAGAACGGGAGTCTCTTTTCCACTCATTTCTCTCGGAGCTCCGCCGCAAGGATAAAGAAAAGATCAACCAAAAGGACAAGGCATGTACCATATAAAAAATGAGATGTTTATAATCCAAGGATACTAGCTACAGCCCCATTGTGCCGTAAACGCGCGTTAAATTTGCAGTACGAAACGTATATGGTTAATTTGTGGCATTGAGATTGGGTTAGATTAATTTTAATTTTCTTCCCGATCGCTATTCGGCTTCCTTACTTCTTTTTGTTCCATTTAATGTGAAACACCGGTAATGGGTTAATTCGATTGTTCTGTTAGCGAACACTCGTCAGTGTGTGGTATTTGCATGATTTTATTGACTGAATGCTACTGAGGCATTTGTTTACTTTTAAATTAGTAACGTGCATCTATAAAATTATTTTTTTATCTTAGCGTTTTACTGCGGTATGGACACTAACATCGTGTACGTTATATTTATAAGCGACGAATTTCGCGAAGAAACCACTTAATTTTGTATCGGGCACTGAGGAATCAATCGGAATTAAACCAACTACGAAGTCCGCTTGTGAACCTTTTGTTAGGTGTGTGTTAAATATTTGATTACGCATCGTCTCCGGTTCCACCCAAAGAAGAGGTTGAACTGGGGAAGCAGAAGACGCATGTTGTTTGGCTGCGTTGGTCGATCTGGTTGTGCCTATTATGTGATCCGCTTTTATCGTAAAATTCGACTCAGTTTTATTATGCCAATTCTTAAGGACGGTTATCTGAACCTTTTTATAAATCGGAATGTTTCTACACATGGTTTCTATGATCTTCTATGCATAATATTATCGCATATGCCTGCAGCAATGGACTATAAATTGACACAACTCTAGTTAAGACAGTGAATTCGGCTTCTATTATAGACGTCTCAGAAGCGTGATTTCAGATTCAGGTGGCAGAAGCTAAAACTATTACCAACCGCCGTATCCCAAAAGAAGTCGGAATACTGGCTTTCGTGCATAATATAGGGTAATACCCGTAGCACAGAAATATTTCTTAAACTAATCGACTAGTTAGTGTGGCGTCGTATATCTAGCGAACTTCCTTTTTAACGCACTCCAGCACAGCAGCAGTCCATATAACGGCCAATTAGATTCCGGAATGCGCTTCGGCGTCAACCAGCTGTGGACTATGGAAGTGCCCAGATGTTGATGGGTTGATTCAGATGGTTTGGGCTACAATAAGCCCTACAAACAAACCCTGTGGTACCCCTGCCGCTGGTTCTACGCAACCGGACCCAAAATTCACTCCGTCTCGATCCAGCGGCCACTTTTTCACCGTCTTGGAATTTGTTCGAAGGTTTGTTTTGCTTCACACAACTCAAATATCTGTCTGAGTAAAGGGTCTCTCACACCCAAACGGCAACCACCTGAAGCAACGGCATATGTTCGTGTCGCAAAGACGCGCTTAAACGTGCATCATCCGGCTTCGAACTCGTATTTTATTCGCACCATCAAAAATGGACGTTTACGCGCTGACTCGTTATGTTGTACTCCAAATCCTGCACGGTTTTCTTTTAAAAATAATGGCTTCTGGTAGAAGTACTGAGTACTAGTGTATAAGACTGCGTTTACTATCTTCTGAGTTATTATATTTCTCTGTCAATTTTGATGTATACTGGGAAGTATTTCTGAGCTGCGGTTTTGGTAATTTTATGATAAAACCTTTAAACATTAGTATAAACGATTAAAAACTACGCTTGGCTGTTTGATATAATGGTTGCCTTATACTTACTCAGATAATAGGCAATCGCCACCTATATAGATAATATTATTTGTGCGATCCGAAAGCGTTGTTATTCGATGTTTAAACTGGGCGCGTCTTCCTAACCAGCAGGGTTATTCGTTGTAGAATCCTAACACGCCGTGTATGTTTTCTTTTTTCTCCAGGTTAAAGGTGATTTCATTGCCCTGTTAAAGGAGCAAAAGTCCCTCTCGAGGCATTCGCATTGGTCAGATGTAAAGAAAAAGATTGACTCTGATTCTCGCTACCGAGCTGTTGACTCGACCAGTCGTCGTGAAGACTGGTTCCGTGATTACATTCGCAAACTTGATGATGTGAGCGCTCATTCGCAAATTGATATTGTTTGTCTGTCATGTGTAAGAGCTTAAACACTTTCTTTGGTGTATATAAGTTTACTAATGAGTGTTCAGAATTTAAACTCGTGGCTGGAAATAACTCTTATTAGTTATTCCCTGTTAGATTTAAATAAGATTGCAGAAATAAATCTAGGAGAGGCGCAAGGATACATTTGTATTAAAATTCCCAAATGCGTAGCCATGATAGTCTTAAAAGCGCTATGTTTACAGCAAGTACTAAATGGTGATTTTCTTCCCTAAAGAGTTCATCCCGGGAGGACAGTGAAAAGCGTCGGGAACGCGAGAAACGCGAACGTCAGGAAGCCTCCTTACGGGAACGCAAGAAGGAGGTCGAGGAGACACGCTCCGGCCTTCAAAAGGAGCGCGATCGGGAACGAGAGGCCAACAACAGACGAGACGCCGAATCCAACTTCAATTCCCTCCTCGCCGACGTCATTAAGACAGAGGGCCTGAACTGGAAGGAGGCCAAAAAGCTGTTACGCAAGGATAGTCGGTGGGACAGTATAGCCGATGTGCTGTCACGGTCTGATCGCGAGGGTCTCTTCGATACCTTTATTACTTGTTTCAATAAGAAGGCTAAAGAGGCCTTCCGAAAGTTGCTCTCTGAAAATGCCTCGGTATGTGTTATAATCGGATGTTCCTTGTCTAACTTCATTAATGTGACAAGCCATTTTACTATTTTTCTTTCTAGATTTCTTACTGGCATTCGTGGAAGGTTGTAAAAGAAACCTTTAAAGAGGAGGCGCGCTTTGAGAGGCTCCTTTCTAATGAAAAGAAATGGAAGTCCGAATTCAGAGATTGGTCTAAAGAACGCGAAAGCAAGGCGAGGAAGATTTTCACGGAAATGCTGAAAGAAAAGTCTTCTGTTCTTGCAACGTAAATCCTATATTCCCTTTACTTACCACTATTTATTCAGTGCCAAACGCCAGTCTTCAGAAACGGATAACACTCTCGATGATATTCTGAGCACACTGAAGGAGGATCTCCGTTACCAAGCCCTGGAACCCGATCGACGAAATGGTATGCTCGAGGAGTTTCTGGAGCGTCTCTCGGATTCTGATGGCCGATAATTATTGTCGACTATAATCCCCCACCTCCCTCCAACCCCCGCCGCTTTAAACCATCAACCTTCTTGTTGTCTATTGGTCGTCTTCAATTAAACCCATTGTACACAAACAATGTCTTCAGCGTTTTGGTACGAACAACAAAAAATATAAATTGTGTTTTGACTTAACTTGTTTGTGCTCTTCGTCGCGCTGGCTTTAGATCCAGCTACAACGTGTGTGTGGTTTTTTAGGCGGTTCATTCGGTCTTTAACGTACAATTACTGGCATCGCTACGCTTGTTTTCAGACGTCTCTGATTTGTGGCTCACCTTCTCAATTTAGTACATGGTGTATTGTTACTGGGCATCGTTTTTTCGCTTTTTGTCCACTATTGGGAATTCGATTTTAATATTGCCCGAAGACTGGCTGGCAATTATCTCTTAATTCAGGCGCTCCAACCCGTTGTGGCAATTATGCTTTGGTTCCTACTTATTGATGTTTAGGCTTACACTAATTTTCGTGGAATTGATTAGGGTTTGCTTTTACAATTATTAGGGTTGACTACCTTATGTGAAGCCATAGATAACAAAAAAGGTTTGGTTGGGTTATTTCGCAGAGAGTTTGGCTGTGCTAGTGTAGAAACACGAAAGCCTGTTCAACCAACTGAAGCAATTCGACCAATAACGAGAGCACCCAGCCACGTTTCTGGGTGTGTGCGTCGATCCCGCATCTACGGCAAATGAAGCAATACTATCTTAACTTGCAGGTTCTCTTTCATGGCCAACAGTAACCGCAACCCGTTGCCGCCCCACCTTGACCCACATGAGATCGATCGCCTACTTGCGGACTCCCCGGTTGCGGCAATTCGCTCGTCCGATGGTGTTGTCACCGTGCACCAGACACCTGCTCTCCGCCACCAAATAACCATAACTGAGGAAGATCTAGCTCTCCTGGACGAGACCGAAGCCTCTGTTCGCCTGCCCGATCTGTAATTCCGCTAGCCAATCAAATTGATACGGGGGGTGTTTGGCGTTTTTATTTTTGTGACTTTGAACTGCTGGGTTCCCCTCGAGATTGTTGAACCAATGGTTCCCTCTAGGTCGAAAAGGTTGGGTCGCATGGATGGTGAAATGGGTGTCAATTTATATCAGATCGCGCGCTTTTAGTGTTGATACATTAATTTGATTGTACATTAAGTGACACCTTTCTTTTTGCCGTTTTTAGGGATTGTGCCGCTATTCATGAAGGTGGGTCACCACGACACCTGCGTCTATTGTTATGCTGTATCTACACACAGGGGCTTTATTCTATCCTCATATTATGATTTGTTCTACTGCCCTGCATCACGCTATCACTTTTATTCAGAATTTCAGATTGTAAAAGTAAATCTGTTTTGTTCCCTTTTTGCGTCAGCTAACCTACCACCTTGCACCCAGTCCTCAGGGAAACCAGACGAGCTTTGTCCCATTTCAGTTGCCGGTAAGGACTTCTCCGCCCCTCGTTATTTGGTAGTCGCCATACAAACCGACAAATTGTGTACCTCAGTATGCGGGTTTTTTATACCATTCACCATGCAGCGCGATTTAGTTTTTCTAATATTTGCTGACTGTGTGGAATCTCCTAGCCTGCAAATGGAGAATGTCACGCGTTCGGTTTATTCTATTTCGGATAGTTGAAACGGAACGGTTCCCGAAAATGAGCCCACTTAAATTTCCGGTGATATTTGGGTAAGAAAACCGAGTTATAGTCGGTACTTCCAGGAGGTCTCAACTTGTCAGCCATTGTGAGTGAAAATCCATGCGATTGGATCTATAAGCTAGTGTTGCTTAAATTAGCCAATGTACTAGGGGCCATTTATAGGTGTAATACTATGGGTGTAAATTTGTCAAACTAGCGATCAGATTGGTGCTGATATCCAACAAGGAGGTTTAACTGACACGCCAGTACCGTGAGGGTTGTTTTTGTTCTAGAAGTAGGATTCACTAATCGTTGTCCACCTGGCGGTAATTGACGCAAGAAAGGGCTCATTTAGAACAACGAGTCAGATCAGGAATAAGATCTGAGGGACCTTAGATCGAATTTAATATTACACAGATTCGGATGGAATCTACATCATGCATTTGCTCATTGAACCAGAATGATCGGTCAGTGGCTTAGTCGATTCGATGGACACTTGACCTTGGTGTCGCAGTTGGACCAGACCCGGAATTGTATTCGCAGTTTGCTCGCTGACAGGGGTCGTAGTCGACCAAGTCTGTCGAAATGGTAGGACTACGTTCGTCCTTTGTATAGCTTGAGAAGTGGGACAGTGATGTTATAGGCACAACCATTCAACTGTCCTAACGACGCGATTTCAGATCCTACTACAGACGATACATCTGGTGGTTCGACAGAACAGGAAGCAATTGGTGAGCACAAAACACTCCTTCGATCAAAGCATACGTGTCTGATATCACAGTTTATTGTTTTCCTGTAGGTAACAAGAGCCCATTTGCCGATCGCGTATCCTCGCTAACGCCCTCTGTCCTACCAAAGTAGGTTTAAAGTGCCCCGTGCATTGTCCCAGTTCTTTGTTGTGAAAAGAGTAAAATTATCAGCATAGCACTTTGGGTACACCCGATTTATGCGAAAGAAGCGGGAATAATGACAGACTATGATTTTGGTAGCCACCCACGCGCGGCCATCGGTGTCCACGTCAGATCAGATTGTGATCCAGTTCTGTCACTAGCGACGCACTCCTTAGACATTCTGTGGCTCTAGGCGCTCCACGTCCGTGTTGACAGGGTTAATCCGCGTTTTCAGTGATGCACCGGCCCGACAGCGCTCCATGCACACCAACTCGAACCTGTGCATGGTGGCCGGCACACCAACTCCTGGCCGAATCACTGCATCCGCCAACGGCGTTGTAGGAAGGTTAGCGGCTTCTCCGCGTCTGAAAGTCGATGCCTCATTTCGTTATTGGAGAGCTGGTCGTGCCAGTCTGCTTTCAGGATTCATCACAGACACCAGTTATCGAATGGTTCCAATCTCATTTTATCTTCGATGCGCAGTTATCAGATTGCATTTCCAAGTCCACTGCGTAGTCCAACAGCACCGGTGATAGAGGGTGTGTTAACTGTAGCGCCAAACAGAGTGGAGTATACGGCAGTCACCGTTAAACGATGGATTCTGGAGACTGGTTATTTTCAAAAACCGACTCGTAGCCCACCGAAACGTCTTAGAGAAATACTAATAATCCATTGCCTTTTACTCCCAGCGTCGCGGCTCCACATCGAAACAATCTGTCCGCGTTCTTCCACGGTTGGAGCACTTTAATGGGCCACTCGGAGACCGTTAACGATCATTGCAACCCACAACGACACCCCTCGGCTTCGGGTGCACCCAGTAACACGCCATCCCTGCACCACAACCAACCGTTCCCCGTTTTCTCCCCTCTGTTGACACAGAGTTCCAAAATCATCACTGGCGCCGTGGCTTCCTTGTTGTCCCCATGGGCAAACGCCGGGTCCACTTCGGTGATTGAAGAGGAGCTCGTAGAGGATGGCGAAGCCGCATATTCTGTCCCCAACGATAACACTCCTGTTGGAGATAGTTTTATCGAGGCATTCCAAAAGATCGCCGTCACTGGGAATCTGTCCGAACACGAGGAAGGTGTGTTGCACTCCACTATAGGATCATCTCTCTTGTGACTCGGAGGGAAACGTTTTTAGTTATTTTCTAACGCACGTTTTTGCACGATGACCTGCGAAAACGCCGACACACTGCCTGGTTTTGCGCTTCATGTTCTAGAACATGATTTCTAACCCCAGTGACCCATTAAACGTGTGCGAGCAAGTAGAGTCGTTGGCGCAGGGTCTCAGTATCCAAGGCTTCATACGACTATCGGTTTTAGCTTCAGATAGGACTTGGTGTTTCACTGGCTGGTCGAGCGAAGCTACTCTGGCGCGTTTGGTCTTAGCCGTTCTTGTTGCCTGTCTTCGCACCCCGTCGATTGAGCCCGCCGCCCAATGCGATCGCACTAGGATATTGTCAATTTGATGTGCGACGTTGTTAGCCCTGCCTCCAACTGATAATGCTGCCTAGTAGAGGTCGGAGTTGTCAGTGGGCCAACTGTGGTAGAGGCAGTGGCTAGAATTTTTCACTGGGCACCTTAATATGCCCTACTCCATAATTAGGTCGGCGGACTTCGGGGAGGCAGGCTACGTCGATGCGGTAGTCGTTTTATGTGCTGGCGATGATGCATTGGCTTCCTGTGTCAATTAGCGTTCTCACGTTCCAGAAACCGGGCGGTGTGTACAGTAATGTCCAGTCAAGATAAATAGGTGATAGCTTACTCGCACCAACATTGTTCGTCGTTTGGAGCGCTTTAGGAGTTGGTTTAAATAAATTACCTCATTTATCTGTCGCAACTTATTATGCTCCTTCTATGCATATTGGGCATTTTTGATTTTTGAAAATTTTATTTGACGATAATTTGACAATTGTTTCCTTCCCCCCTGTTCAAGTTTTCTTCTCACCCGTTCGCGAGCGGAAGCACAGTGGTCCGGCGGCACTCCTAACGACCCCGGGACCACCAGAAACCGCCCACCACCTTCTGAGTGAAACCCTGGAGGACACGCAGTGTGAGGTCCATCAGCATCCAAACCCCACAGCCGAGAGCTCCCAGTACTCTGACGCCGTCAGTCAATACTCGCTTGAGTCTCACTCCCTCCTCTGTCCCCCACCCCCAGCACTCGAGGAGGCGGCGGCGGCGGCGGACGAGGAGATCAGTGTAGTTACCCCCACGCCGGACCAACAACCACACTACTCATATTCCCGTCATGATGTGGACAGTGGGGCTAGCGGTACCCCTACCGTGCTCCGACTGCAGTCGCGTCTCTCCAACAGGCCCTCCTTTTCCCCTCGACCCCTCATGGTCAGTCTGGTGACGGATTGTGATGAAATTGAGGCATGTGGTGCGACGGGCACCGGAATGAGATCGAAAACGGGAGGAAAGTCTGGCGATACGTCGGTGACAACCAAGGTTGTGGAGGTTAGCGCTCGAACACCAGAAACGTCTATTCCTTTGACGCCTATCGATGGTAAACCCGCATTTACAAAGTCTAATCAATCTGGTCCGATGGAGGCAGACCCGATAGAACCCACCACCAGTCGTACACGCCTTCGAGACGAGGTGCTGGTTATAGAGGAGCTGCCGGCCCTCCAGTTTGATGGCAATGCCAATGTCATGGCTTCGGTGACGGAGATCGAGACGACGAATGCACCACCACCGCCACCCCCGCCGCGGCAAACCAAACGACGTGGGACGATCACTCTGGAACAACCTTCCGCTCTTCTTAACGCCTCTCCATCGCTTGCCATTGTCGATCCCGCACCTATAGAACCTAAACTACCAGTAAGAGAACCCTTGAATATGCGTCACGCCCATGCGGTTATTGGTTGGCGGTACAGTTGCTATCTATCCAACTTCATCGTCTTCCATCCACAGTGTGGAGTGATGGCTTGGGAGTGTTGTATCCCATGTAGCCGCAGTGTCTCACCAACTGGAAGACTCTGAAGAGAAGACCAGAGGAGTTCTAAATCGTCTCCTTTATGGGGTATTTATACAGGGGTTGGGGGCAGTAAGGCCATTCGGCTAATGGGTGAGTTTGGGGAATGAATCACCCACTCGATTTGATTATGCCACGACAGAATGTTGACAGAAGGGGTGGGACAAGCGACGTGGTGTCCTTTTAACGCGGCGTGGTTGTGTTCACGTTAGGGGAATTAATGAAAGTAATTAACTCAATAACCGTTTCTCGGGGAACCAAAACGTTTCCCCAACATTCAGGATGTCGTGGTTGTTTCTCGGCCTTGAATAAACAGTACTTATCGGTATCCCTCCGCTCTCTTTTGCCATAGACGATCCCCAGGCGCGTTAACGTCGACAGCGGTGATCGTCGTCGATTGGCTCACGAGACGGCCACAATACCTACCACCGCCGGCATCTCCCAGTCACCCCTCGACACCATGGAACCGCCCGCGTCGTTTGCGGTGGATTCAAAGCAGGAAGAGGACAAAGAAAACGTGGTACCCAAGGTGCGCGAATGGAACTTCCTCCTTGTAATTGTTCTACCGAACCAGGCTTCACGGAGGACTGCTAAGTCTCCGGATGGCGGCAGTCTTTCTCAAACGGATGATTTTTTGGGGATTTGATCCATGCGTCCATCTAACAGTATAATCAGCGTTCCCTTTGGACATTATTTCGTCGTTTTTATTGGATTCGAGAATATCAGTTGCTTGACTTAATCGGTTTGTGTTCGATTGATTTTCACCCTACTTTTAAATCGTAGAAAATCCCCAGTCGTCGGGGTACCCACCGCCTCCCCGCCCTATCGGTTCCTGTCACGGTCTCCGACGTCGACACCAAGCTGCCTCTTGCCACCACGACGATTTCGACGGCCAATGGAAACTGTGGAGATCGACAGAACGCAACCGAGGCCGAGAAGAATCGACTGCGTGCGGAGAACGCCAAGCTACGGGCTCAGAAGGACTCATTGGGGTTAGTTGCAGGGGAGGTTTTAATGAATTCTTGCGTCGTTTACATTTGTTTCGGGTTCTTGCACACTTCCTCCGTTACTCGGTTGTCATGCCGGTTGTGGGTGGAGGGGGTTATTTTACATGTTAAATATAATAGCGGTGTTAATATTGCTCATTTTAATCAATAATAATGAATTTCTCTTTGAGGGGGCATTAGTTTCGGGTTCTCGTGCGTTCCCTCAGTTACTTGGTTGCCATGGTGGTGATTCCTGCTAAATGGAGAGAAATCCTTTGCTAAAACGGGCCGACAAGCGACAGCGTATTGCCTTGTTTGGGTCATGAAAGCGTAGAGCATTGTCAAAAGATCCACTAGGACAGCTCTGGGAAATTTTCTTTCCAATGAAATGTGTCAATCTAATGATTCTATGTTAATCTCAAGAGCTTAATCGGATCGATTGCGCTCCACGGTGACCAATGAGGTTTTGATTGGTTACTTTTTACTGCTATTTTTTTTATTTATAAGCCGTCTTTCTTTAAAGTCTGTCTGAAGTTCATTTGTACCGTTACGCGCACCCGCGTCTTATGATGCAGCTTATACGCGGGTGCGCTCAATTACGGTATCTGATTTAGCCGCATCGCTCTTCACATCCCCGTTATTAATCTAATAGTCATATCCTGGTTGAACAGTGTTCGTTTACCTCACCGGTTAATAGATCGAACTCGACGAACACCTTTTTTTTAAAAAAAAAGAACGATCTTAGATTTGTAGTCCCAATATTAGTAAATGTTTGCCGCCAGTTCCACTCAAACGTTTGCCGACACTTTCGGGGATTATGGGGTATCGTTGTAGTGATTAAATATTCGGTGGTAACGTTTCCGTGGATTGTATGATTTAGAGAAGCCGCAAATCCGAACTCTTTCTTACCGTACCAAATTAGTGACACTTGTCGGCACCCGTTTAAACAAATTAACTCGCTGATGCAGTTGACTTTCACTCCATCAGAGATATTCATACATTTTCGGGAAACGTCTTGGCACATGATGCAATGCAAGCCGATCGAGATGGTCAACTGTGCCGAATAGATGAGTTGTATGCAATAAGATATTTATTGGACCAGATTTGATGTATGACAATTTGAATAGTGCCGGTGCCACCGGTCGTTCATTTGAACAACAGTAATATATGATGGTAACACTACTTTTCACGTTTTATAGGGCAATTATTGGTCGATACCGGGACCTAAACGAGGAAGCTCTGGACCACCGGAGTCGAGTTGATTTCGCGGCTTCGAGTGCAGTTGCGCAGGCATCGGACGAACTCACAGATGCTCGTCGACAGGCCACCACACTGCACGGCGGCGTCGTGGAATCGAAACGCCGCCACGCCCGCCTCTGCGAATCCATCGAGATTAAAAGGCAGGCAAGTCACCGTTCGCGAAAAGGCTTTGTCTACGACGACTCCTTAAGTGTACCTGTTGAGCCCAGCTCCCGAAGAGAGACGTCGGAGACGTACTGGGGTTTGCAAGTGGCTATACTGTTGTACTTGCCTTGTTTTAAAACTGGTATGCCTCCTTTTGTTTTAGACGCAGTCGCAGATGGTTCACGCACTCGAAGTTTACAAGACCAAACTTATAAGACAATCGGAGAGGGGCGAGGCGTACCAGAAGTACTGTCTCGGAAAGATACAAAAGTAATTCCGAGATCACTTCAAGTCTTACTCGTAGACTGTGTCATTTTAGGTGTTCGCATTGGTCCACGAATGGAGCCACCCAGAGTCTCGGCGACATCAAACCCCGCCAGTCGGGCTCTTAATGATGGATATGTTTGCCAAATCCTGTTGGTTGCCAGTAGTGTGTTGTTGGGGAAACGAACAAAACGTTCGGGAGAGAGCTTTAAGCGGTCCCCATTATACGCACAACTGCGCTTACTTCAAATCGTCTTCTTTTTACATAATTCTCCTAATTTCTTTTACCACAGAGCTCTCGAGAGACAGGATTCGGTAAAGGGTGACACGGAAAAGGAGTTGAGAAAACTTCGAATCCAAGCGAAACAGCTAGAGATGAAGGGGGATTCTCTGGATGTTCTGTTAAAACAAAAGGTATGTTTTGATTCCGTTTTGGGAGTGCTGGTGTCTAACTGACAACTGTAATTGTATTTGTTGCTATTTTGGATGTTTTAGATGCACGAAAATCAGGAGCTCACGCGTATCTGCGACAGCCTTCTCTCGTAGAAATATGTGTCATAACTATTTATCGCATTTATATTTTTTATACGTTTATATATTTGTTAACGGTTTAAGAAATCTTTTCCTACCTGTTCATGTGTCCATTTTCCGAAACAGACGGGGCCGGTCGGCTCGCTTACTGCAAGGATTCGATTTAAGAAGTATCGCGGTGGAAGAGGGTGGCTTTATTTTGCGCATCTATCGAGTAGTATCGTTGCCCTTGACAGGTTACTTTTGCTTCCCTCTTGATCTACCAAGAAACGGAATATTATAACTCACCGAAACACCAGATTCTCTACTTCTTAAATATTCGTTAATTTTGTCGTAGTCTAAAGGCCTCGTGTTTTTGTGATAAGATTGTATGGAGGGTTGATTCCACTTCTTCCAAGAATAACACCGCGAGACGGTCGAAAATAATTCCCTGTGAAAAAGGTGACCTCTCCCAAGGTCATCTCCAAGTCATTGGAACGATGTGCTGAGTTTGCGCCCCAACCAGAGTTTTGCCAGTGGTCGCTTGATCAGCATTAAGGTACTGCATCAGGAAATTGTCGATAGACCGATCCAACTCTGTAAATGTACTTTGTTTGATGGATGATATAGTCGCCTTCAGGGTCTTGACGAAGTTCTCTGCTAAGCCATTGGACTGAAGATGCCTGGGAGCCGTGAGCAAATGCCGGCATCCGAGACCTTTGACCAAATGGTCGGCGGTGAAATGTGTGCCATTATACGTAACCAAAACGAGCGGAATGCCTTCACGGCTGAATAACTTCTGAAACACCGATTTGGTGACGTCAGCATTAGCACTGGTTGTCAGAAACACTTCAGGCCAACGTGAAAATGAATCGACCACGACAAGAGCATAGCATTTGCCGAGAAATGGTCCACAATAATCAGCATTTATTCGTTGCCATGGCTCACAGGACCCTGGCAATGGAGACCACTTAGAAGGCCTCTTGCACCAACACAGCAGCTATGCCGTAGGGCCACGCATCAGTAATCAGTGTTGAATGCATTCTTGGTGCGAATGGTTGTAGGATAGCTTCTGAATTAAAAAAAGCGAGCAACTTTCGTAATGTCTGCTCAGAAAGTTGGCGCATTCTGAAGCTCAAATAAGCAATCAGCGATACCAGCAAAATTCGGTATAAACCGCGAATAGTATTGTATGGCTCCCATAATAGAGCGTAATTGACTGCAATTTCACGGGGACTGCATTTCCACCAAAGAATTCAGTCTTTTCTTGTCTGGGTAAAAACCAGACCCATCGACAGTAAAACCGAGGCAATCAAACCTTCGGACGGCAAATTTGAATTTCGACGGGTTAACCGCCACATTATACTCGACAAAACGTCTAAATAGCTGGAGGAGTCTCTCGTCATGAACAAAAATGTAATCTTGGTAAACTTCAATACCATTAAGGCCATCCAATATGCCATTAATGCAATCCTGGAAAATAGCCGGGGCAACATTTAGCCCAAAAGGTAGAAATTTGTACCTGAATAACGCAAAGGGTGCATTAATAACAGTCAGCAAACTGGATTCGTCATCCCGTGGAATCTGTAAGTAGGCATCTTTTAGATTCATTTTGGAGGAGAAACTCGACCAATTGAATTTATAAAGGATGTCTTCTGGTTCCGGAGTAGTATATGTCTTCTGTAACAATCGGCGATTGAGTGTCATCCTGTAATCACCACATATCCTGGGTGTACAACCGTCGGATTTTAGTGGTGTCACAATGGGCCACTCCCATTGTGAACAGCACACTGGAGTCAATGTGTTACGCTCCACTAACTGGTTCAGAGCCGGTTCAACAGAGTCTCGTAAGCCAAGGGAATAATCCTCCGCTTCACGAACATGGGATCTCCGGCAACCTCGAGTTTGACTTTGGGAATTTTAATTCCACCAGTCGCTCTGGAGCACTTTTGGACCAAATCTTTCAACTCGGACTCAACTGCAGGTAATTAATCGAAACTCAGTTGAAACTTGAGCTGCTTCATGACGTTCAAACCGATAATAGCTGAACCCGTTGACGACACCAAGAATTTGCATGGGAATCTGATACCATCTCGGACAATAGGGATCATACAGAAGCCAAAGCATGACCAGTGATACCAATAATCGACTGGTTGGTCTTCTGTATACATGGGCGTGGACAAAACTGCTTCAATGCAAGGATCGGAATGAGCGATTCAACAATCCCGGTGTCAACAATGAAGGACCACTTTTTCCCATGTGAATTCATGAGTTCCTTGGAAATATGGCCACTGCTATGACTGCTGGAACTCATGAGAGCCATGTCGGATATATTTTCGTCTGAATCGTTAGTATTCGCACAAACTTGATTTGCAGACCAATTTGATATGGCTTGTTTTGCCACAATTATAACATTTCGCATCACGGAATTTACATTGCTCCCGTAAATGCAATTTGCCACACGAATGACAAGTACCGAATGAATGATCAGTCTTTTTTGCTATATTTGAATATCCGCGCGTTTTGTCTCCTAGGTATAGATCTGGAGTGAAACACGGGATCTGGGATCTGAGAAATTTTGCCAACATTCGAGACATCTTGGAACTGTTCGCACATAGCACGAACATTCTGGAATGTGGGATTCTTGAGGAGTAGCAATTGCATTTGCAGATTGGGATCATTGATGCCTGTAATTAAACGGTCGCGCAATTGCGTGTCTAATCGAGCTTCAAAGCTGCATTTTCGGCTTGAGTCTGCAGTACAAGGATAAAGTCACGGATATTTTGATCGGATCTTCGCATGAAAGTATGGAATATGCTTCGTTCAGCAGCCTCAAAAGCCATAGGCTGAAGAATAGCTTGACGAGTGGCGTTTTAATGGGAATCTCCGGATAAACCAAGTTCTTCATCGGAGCATAAGCGTCTTTACCAATAGCGTTTAGAAAATAAGCCGCTTTCTTTTCTTAAGCGAGCTTATCTTGGGTGATAGCCCAAATTTCGAAACGCTCAATGTAGTCTGAGACTTTTAGCGAAGTTGCATTAACTGATAAGGATTCCAGGTTCGTTTTTGACAAAGTCGCGACGCCAAATGTGATAAGATTGTATCGAGGGTTGAATTAACCCATTGTAGAGAAAAGACGAATCGTCAGTATAACCGGTATAACTCAAGCTAGCTAATAGACCTTGAATGAATGAGAACACGTGCAGCAACGTGGAATAGTATATTCTTCAAAAGTGCGGTACAACATTCAGCATAGTAAAACACAATGAACAGTTACACGGTTAAAGTTAGCAACCACCACAGTTGTATTCACTCGATTTGCCCCAGATCTGTCGGCTAATCCATGGGTTCAGATGCACAGGTCACTTAAACGTTAATCCTTAATTCACATTCGCGTGACCAACATAAATAATACATTGCTTTCACTGCAAGACGTAATAGCGGGAGTACGTCATGTTTACATTACAAGCCGTTGGCCACATTAAAATCTGGGTGTTACTGGGTAGACATAAATTGGTCTTCTCAGGGGCCGTTAAAGTATTCATAAATACTTGCCGAATATATATTCATATGCCCTCAGAATATGTATGAAGCTTCCAAATGATGGTACGATAATGCAAGACAAAGGTTTAGTGTGATGTAATCATCTTGTTCAATAGTGCGGTCTGGGCACCCTATGGATCCCAAATATGCAAAGGCGTACATTTTTGATAATTCTCAATTGAATATTTTACAAAACCAAGCATTCATAATGCCCGGCCTTCTCGTTTAGCTAATGCATCGCTACTTAAAATACATCAGTACGACTGCATAGTGTGCAGGGGAATGATCAGTCACGTTTTGTATCAACTCGTCTGAGAATTCTGGTTCCTGGCCTTTTAGCTGTCGAATTATTACAACCTAATCCATAAAAGTCCCAGCTTACTGCACAACAACAATCTTATATCTTCAAAAATATTAAAATCATACAGCATAAATGGAAGTAGTTCTGTAGACGAGTGGGGTGGTGGCAAAACCACTTTGGTAGATGTGAGCCACAGAACAAGTCAACTATCCGGCGGACGAATAGGCATCAAGGAGACAATAAACAGCCTGCTCCTTCTTCTCCTTCAACTCGTCAGCCTCCAGTAGACCCCCATAATCCAATTGGCGTTGAGTGATCCCGAAAGCGGCATTCACGTGGTCATTGAGGCCGACGCCCAGCCATTGGCCCTCGTCAGTCCAATGGGAAACGGCCTCGATAACTGTCGACGTTCGCGAACAAAGGGACTGGGAGCAAAATGGATTGACACTGTGGGGGGTGCGCGGCACCGTCAAGGGGCAATGAGGCAGATGGGCTGCCATTCGGACATCAAGACCACGACCAAGGCTGCAGGCATTCCCACCAGCATGAGGTACCTGGGGCTGCTCTTCGATCCCAAGGCTTGAGAGATGGCAGGCGAGGGACTCGGGCTTAGTGGAGGGGGCCGCGGTTGAATTCCGGGTGCTCGGGTAGCTATCGACTGCTAGGGTATTGACGTGGTTCCAGCGAGCATTGTAGAGCGACGACGCATTTCCAGGGCATGTCGCAAGTGATAGAGAGAGCATCTAAAAGCAGGATTTGGCAAATGGTTGATTTAGAAAAAACCATAAAGGTTATACCCGTTATTAAAGGTGAAACACCAGAAACACAGTAGTAACATTATGTCCGCCAACCGAGTAACTCCGATTTTCAACCCTCCACGACGTCTTTTTTGGCTTGAATCAAGGCAACATCAGTACCATGTGCTCAAATATAGTTTAAACCAACCTTCTTTCGCGTGGGCGTCAAGGAACTGATGAAACCACACAAATCCACGGCGCTTTCGTTGCTAGGAGCAAGGCAAAACGGAGTCACAGAAGTGGCGATTGCGGCCGCCAACTGGCTCGCCAGCGGACAAGGACCTGTGGTGGCCTCAGCAAAAATGGGAGTCCACGCCGACCAACTCGTCCAACCAGATTCCAGTCCGGTGTAGAGGGCCGTCCGGTTGAGAGCGATAAGTGCTGTGGACCTCCGCTTTCTGTGAAGGCGTAAACTATGAGAGGACGCTACTGCGTAGGTGAGGACGGGGTTTTTTGCAAACTCCTCACCGATGTACTCCCCCAGACGGAGAGCGACACCCGCAAACGCGTTGTCTGAGTCTGCAAGAAGACAGAACCCGCCTGGACAATCACACTCCTCAACCAGTCGGTGAAAATAGTTCTCTTCAAAGCTGTCAGAGGCCTCGCTACCCGGCCGGAAGAGATCTAAGCCCTGTGAGATTGAAAGATTGATGGGATCAATGAGTGTTTAGAAATAGAAAAAGCCCAGGTTTTGCTTACCAACGCGAATGAGGTGAATGCCGACGGGTTTTCGGTATTCAACTGAGAAGCACACGACGAATTTCGACAAGGTGACGCGAGGATGTCGTCGGATAGGCTGGAGTCAAGGTAATCGCGATTAACGTAGACCGTTTCCTCACCAGCCCACCGGCGTTTCACGGTGGGTAGTAGACAGTCTGTCCAGAAGTGGTGCCCGCCGTCACGAATTCCATCGCCGTGTCTACTAGAGTGCAGGGAACAGCATTCACAACGTATTGGGCTTTCTACCGATGACTAGTGGGTAGACACATGGTCTGTGTAAAAAAATTAATAGCTGATTTGCGATCAAAAAGTCGATGAATGTTGCCGTCATTTAAATCACGGAGGCTATGTATTTTCGGTAGTACGGTTTTGCCAATAGCAAGAGATTTCGGGACAATAGGGTCGACTTCACATGCAGTAATAATGCAGTGCTCCATTTCCGCTATGACGATGGCAATCTACGTCGTTAGTTGCCTGACAGCGTCAATCTTTGTTCGCTCCGTCTCTGGCCGGAGTATGACCTGGCCAGGCAACTACAACCGACGGCGTCGTAAAAGCGTTGTCAGCTTCTCGGTGTTCGCACACAGATGCCTCATTTCGCCACGGAGAGCTGGTCACGCGAATCCTCTTTCGAATACTTCCAATCTCTGTGTCTTCCACGCGCTGTGACCAGGTTTCGCAATTACAAGTTAGAGTGAGGTGGATAGCGGCGAGGTAAACTCGAATTATTCTTCGAAGACTTATGTCGGCTCGACTTGCGTATCGTCGAGGCATATAGGTCGGGAGAGATGTGTTCGGAGCACATCTCCTGCTAGAAGATAAACCTGTTCCAAGACCCCTAGTGGCCTCAGAGCGAGGATGCTGACCGCTACATAATCGCCAGACCGAGTAGAACAATACACGGAGAGGATCGATAAGCAGGCCTTCGGGTGGGATGAAATCTTCCCCGGTATTCCGGCTTATGCATTGCGTTGGCCATGTTGTTGGGTCACAGCGAATGAGTATAATGGATCTACTTTGTAAATTTTCCTTTTCGAGCAGTTCAGCATTCGGTGAACGTTTTCGAACCATCGTCTCTGCACCGGTTTATATTCATCAAAATTCGCCGAATAACTACCGGGCTAAGATCTGTGTTTGCTGAAACTATCGGTACGGGGTTGGTGCTCACCAATCAAACAATGCACTTATTTTCAAACGCATAATGGTCCTTAATGGGTGCCTGATGTACCTGTTGACTGGCGGCACAGCGTTCGATGCGGGATCCTGGTCGTCTCGTTGAATTTTCTGGACATCACCCTCCCAGGCCACTGAAACAGACTGTGGAGGAGCTGACACTTGGAGTCCCGGCGTCCGAACACTGCCGAGCGTATCTAGGGCGACAAGGCGTGGTCGGTATCGCAGAGTGGAGGCACGCTCAGAAACCCGGAAGAGGGTGGGAAGATGGAAAGTTGAAGTACTCCCGCCATCGCCGGGGAGACCCAGAAGACGCCCTTCTTGGAGATTCCAAAAGTGCCCCCCTACCCAGTTGGAAGCGGGACCCGCTTGGATAAAGATTAGCTCGCGGGTAGAGTCATTTGAGACAACTTCCATTTGACTTTCACCCATCTTAATGGTTTGCCTAAAATTGTGTTGGAATTAACTAGATGAAGAGGATTAAAGCATACGCATTTATCATGCCGTGTTGGCGCCACATTGGAAGGATTAAATCACTCGTAAAAACACACTTCTACCTACAAATGACAACACCTGGGCTCATGGTTAAATCTTAATAAGTCGAACCGACAGGCGATTTGTGCTACCATACCCGTTTACAGAAGATGGGCGCACTAAATAAGCGTGTGGGTCATTTATTCGCCAAGCCAACTGATTATTAAGATTATTGCCATGGATTTCGTGTCCACCACTAGTAAACCATATTATTAGGTACCCATGAAATGGAAGATAAAGCATAGCCACAATGACAGAAGACCACTTTTATTATTAAAAAGAAAGTTTACGGTTCATAAAGTACGCTGCAGATTGGGGAAATAGTTATTAAAAATGATTGATTGTGATAGAAAAGTTAACGATTGTTCATTAGTACACTTGTAACGCCCCGGTGTTTTACCAGATACAATATCAACTATGCGCCATCTTGTGTTAATCACCATTACACGGCGTGGCAATCTTCTATGATGGCGAAGACTGTCATCTAGTTTATCTTGAGTGAAGCAACACACTGTCTTAGAAACTTGAGCAACATCCTCTCTTTGCGAACACATGGACTAGCATCGTAGTTTTCCGTTATAAAGACCCATCCCATTTAACCCAAAGTCTATAACTTCACCATTCGGTTATAACCGTTACCATGTAGCTGTTCATCTCATTATTCTAATTCCTCACTTCAATGTGTCTTCTCATTATGTCTGCCTGAGACGTGCATCTACGTTCTACGATGGCAGCGAAGGTCTAACATTTCTAATGTAAGAATCCCACCACTGAAAGAGCGTCACACACTTGACTGTGTGTTGTTTGATGTTCTGTATTGCCGAATGGTTCCACGACGAATCAAATAACGAAAAAGGTAAAGATGTAATCCACGAGTAAATTATATATACACCAGGCCGTAAGGAAGAATATATTATTAGTTCCATCAAACCATAATACCAGATTAGTTGTTAAAATTCGGCGACACATGCAAGTGTATGTAATAACGCACAATAGCTAGGTTCATAAAGAGATAGCAACTAACGAAATGTAATCCAAACATAAACACGCGCAACTCACGAAAAACAAACCCGCGTTATACAACCCGCTGTTGCCGAGACTTACTAAAATAACGACTGAGTTTCTTGATAAATTATTTATTTTCAATAATATAAAATCTGTGTGAGTACAAGTAACTATAATATTTGCGCGCACTAATTAATGAATATTGATGAATTGATCACATGAGTGGACTTTGCTTTTTTGCCGCACTTGTTAAAATTGTGATTGTGATATTCTTAGCATTGTAAATTGTGAAGATTGGCTGGAAAATGTAAGCGGCTTCCCGAACGTTCGGTCTAAGGACTGGGGTTATGGCTGTTTTTCTAAAAGGTGCATTTTCTTTTTGGGTTGCCCAACGACGGGTATCTTCCAAAAAGCCGATTGAAAATAAACGTATCGTATGCAAATGAAACCTGAATGTTATTCCCAAGACCAGGTCTACTGAGCTAATTATTAAAAATTATTATATTATTATTATTGATTATGGTCTGGCCTGTAGCGTCTGGGATTGGCACAACTATGAATTTGCCGAATCGTGCTTGCGCCAGATAGAAAGAACTCCCGGTGCTTTTATTATTTTAAGGAACCTTGGCATGTTGGGTCGCGATTTTGCTCAAGCTATTACGGTTTTTAAGAGACCTGGCCATAAAAAGCCAATAGAAATTTACTTTAATGATGCTCTGGATCGAATGGGAGAAAGAGATTATTGTGCGTTGAAAATAATGCGACGAAAGCTGAGCGACGAAAGGACGGCACGAGATTGTTAGATGCCGCATGAGATCGTTATTGCTTGTTCCAACAACAGAATGATTGTATTAATGGAGGCGAGGTTGTATGTGTCAATCTGAGTTTGCGACCCTGTCCCTGGAATACGGCGAGTAGGTGAGCTTCCATTAAAGGGATAAAGCGTCAATCTGTTGATTAAGAAAAAATTAATACAACAATGTGATATTATTGAATGGAGGGTTGAATTAACCCTGAATGTATAATAAACGAATTGTCTGTAATATCGTTCGAACCCAAATAGCCAACCGAGACCTTTAACGAATAAGACACGTGCAGGATGGAGAAATCGTATTCGTAAGTGTAACGTACAACATACGTCAGTATAGTAAAACACAATTAATAATTAAAGTTAGCAATCACCACAAACAACCATTCAGTTAACTGTCGTAATTCCAAGAAAACGTTATGCTAAAAGAACAAGCAATACACAAAACCGGAATATATTATATTGGCTGTCCATTTGCAAACGTTCACCCTAAACGCGCATTAAATGAAGTCATATTTTAATTAACAAAAAAACACATTTGCGATCCCAATTTCCAGCCACCGTAAATACGGAGCCGGCAAGGAATTTTCTAGGAGACCGCTTATCGAGCATCTTTGCACTTATATTTAGTTTTTTTATGCGTCCTATCCGAAGAGCTGACATTGTGGTTAAATTAATTCAGATTAATATCGGCTGCTAGCTACGTACGCAACAATCAGTCACCAATGTTCGTTGTTCATAACTAGGAGCTGTTGAAACTTCTCAACGAAAAATTCTCATCGGGTCTATATCTTTATTTCTATCGTCCGCATAAGTACGACTGCCATGTACTTGAATTATCTAACTTACCAATTTTATTTTGGTTTAGAGTGCTAGGTGGCGGCAGACTAGAAGTCTTATGAATGTTAGTATTTTTTATCAAGATTCATCTGTGACTGATAAATGACTTGAAAGCCACATTTTCCGGAGAAAAACATCAACGTGCGACAATAATTACATATATTTAAAACAAAATAATGTAGAGCCAGCGGTTTTCTTGAAAAATACAACTACCAATAAGAACAAGGTATCCTGGACTTATACCGATTTGGTGTTGCTTAAAATTTCGACGTGAGCCATCATTTGCTTTTTTGTCTTGTCAATAAATATTTCAAGTATAGATTCCAACCTTATTTTTCACTCCTTTGTAATTTATAACAAGCGTCATTCAAAAGAAATTAGTTGTTTTTTCGAGTAAACATTCTCTCAACTAAACATTGTTACGTTGTTTAATCATAAATCCTAAATTTTTCTTACTGAGATTATTATTTTAAATGGTCTATTTTAGTATAATACGGCAACGTGTAAACATTTGTAATTACTTTCTATTTAATCAATTGTAGATTTATTGTCGCGTGGAAATATTTACCACGCCTTAAAGAGGATGACGTCTCGTGTACAATATACCCGAACCGGAATAGCTGATATGGCGAAAACAGCCCAGGAGGGTGAGGCACGCAGAAGTGTCAATTTGAAACTTTCAGCCGAGGGACGTCAATTGCGTCATCTGGAAATCGAACGTCAGCGAAAGCAAGAAGAAGAAGATGGTATCGAAGATTCAAATCATGTTAGGGTAATTTGCAGGGCTCTCTGATTGCTTTCTTAGTGCTGCAATTTTCGGTTCTCGTAACCTAAATAAAGCGACTACAATTATTATTATTAAAAATTATAGTTTAGTGCTTTATAAAACTTTCTATAATGTTTGTGCGTATCCTAAGAACGAGAAATCTGATATAATCTAATATTTTAAATGTGAATCGTCATCCTAGAATTGCAAATATTCCCCAACATTTTCTATCTAATATCTCTGCATTTGGTGCGTATATAACACGCTCGGAAATTTTAGTTAACCCATCTCTTGCTCTACAGCCTCACAAAGAACACCAGTCGCGTGTATCGATTATTGGATCACGTCGCAGGAGTAGTCTCTTCTCTAAGGTGCTGGTATTATTGATGTAGCTCGTTTGTGGCCTACGTCAACAGTAGTGTTTGCGCATGAATAGTTTTTGGTATATGAACATCCACGACGTCGTAGTTATGCATGTTAACAAATGGAATTGGCGATTTTCAATTACCGAAATCTGACATATCATGAATAAATCACATGTTTCTGAGTTTACTTGACAACTTTGGAGCCAGTGTTATGCAAAAAAACTCTTTTGGATTTTCGTTGAAGACCGAATACGGATCAAGCGATGTCTGGCAGAGTAAGTAAGTAATCACTACGTCCTCACCTTTGTACACTATGAGGGGCGTGATCTTACCTTTGCGGTGGTTTTTCGTGTGCGTCAATCTCTAAAATCTTTAAATCTCGCCATAGGTGTCGCTTTCTACGGTCGCAAGCACCTAGGTTTTCTGTTGACAACTTACCCCACCCTTTCGTAGTCTGTCTGATGTAGCAAAAACGTTTGGTTTAAATTTTTATGACCAAACTATGTCGGTTTAATACATGGGCGGCCATTCGGTGTATTTTGTTCTTTATTGTGCATTTCCCGCTATATGGCACGTTTCTAGTGTTCTTTGTAGAGTGGCATGCATTTCTAAGTAGTCATATGGGCTTCTTTTTCTTGATACATGCATTATGCCACCCACCCGTTATTATTTTGTTTTAGGGCCACAACGCCGGCGGTTCACAAGCCTCCTCCTCGCGCTATAGTAGTCGCCAATCTTCCCTGGAACCCTCATACACCGCCACGGCTACTACAAACAGCTCATACGGAAGTGACCCTCGGGAGCTGAGACGAATACTCTTGCAATTAGAAGAACGCTACAAGGAGGTCCTTGTTATCAACGCTCAGTTGGATTGCGAAAAACAATTCCTAAGGTGATTATATCATTTAATTAGATTATGTTGCTTTAACGCATAACCGGCTTGATTATGGTCTTGTTGCATATCCCTTCCTATAATTTGAAAATACGGGTAGCCAACATTAGCGCATTGTTTTACGTGCAAACGAACGCATGAATTCCCTTGCTTTTGAAGTATAACCTTTTTTATCTACCCACCTTGTGGACATATTTTACCACAAATAAAGCAATAAGTACTTTTGGCTTCTCCTATTCCGTGAACTTTGCTGGCTTTATGAGGCTTTATTCTCCAAGGCTTCTCTCTGTCATTATGCAAAAAACCACCGGTGTCTTAAGGGCGTTTAAGCGCTTTTTCCGAATTGTGATTTTCTGGCAGGACAAATGTTAAAACTTTGCATTTGGGATTTCAGGAATGGGCAGCACCTATCGCGATTTATTTCTGGTGTTATATTTCGTCCATCCATGTCCCCCAAGTTCATGGGTGTACTACCCGCGACAGGCAGAAATTTCAATAGGGCGTGCGTGAAAGAGAATTCGTTTGTTTACGCGGTGATTCACTCTACCCGTGGTACTAGTACAAAACGGATTGATTTGTCTCGCTGCCGATTATAAAAACGAGAAGGGAAAATCTTTTTATACCACTAGGCTCTTGGCCACGCGGTGTTTAGCTTCGGGTGATGGCGATTTTTCGTATTTCATAGACGAGAACCTATTGCCATTGCTACCCTAAAAAGCTTCTAGGCGTCTTTTACCGGGAGTATTGTGCATGTTATTGTCATTGTCTCGCTAGGATCCATTTCCCAAATAAGGTCGTCTGCCTAACGTCATGGATCCATGCTGATGAGAGTCCAAGTTGGCTCTTCAGATGCCTTGGTCTCCCGCTATCACTAATTAAAAGGATACCAAAAACTAGTATTTTTTTGGATTCTATTGGATTAGGCATTTCAATGTGGATGTTCTCTTTATGTTGATCTCCCTCCCCATGATCCTTTTTATTTGTTGTGCATTCAAGTTCGTCCCCCTTCTCGTTTTGCCGTCAACTCGAATAGGCTAGAAGCTGTTGTATTTGTGGTGGCCGGGTGGTCGCTAAGTGATTCTGCATGTGGGTCCTTCCGCGGACTCGCCCCAAGATGCCCAGCGCACCGAGTCATGCATGAGGAAGGCTGTTGTTTTGTTGCAGTCTCAGGGGCTCTGCTTTCATTGATTGGGTTCAAGATCTCTTCTACCCCGCGGAGGTATTAACAATAGTTGTGTTTAAAACGTAGCTCCTCAACAATATCATCTTCACAATTGAGGCTTCGAATTTAAACATTCCGCTGCTTCAGGTTTATGCGTCAGGCTGAAAACGTTAATGGTTATTAATTACTCTCATAACAGCTGTTCGGATATCCCTTTAAGGGGATTCGAAATACCGGAGTTGTGTACAACGATTTTGCCAACTGCGATTTTTTGCAATTCCACGAAATTTAAATTCGATTTAATACACGCAAGTCCTGTCGGAGTGCCTTTGGTTTGACGCTTCAGGGATCCAATTAATCACACGTGAATTGGTGTTTTTTAATAGTTACGCCATTATCAATTCTTGTATAAGAATGGTGTGTGTTATGGTTCCAGAGTCTCTGAGTCCCTCTGGACTGGTTCTTTCGTTTTGTGGGGGTCGGTTCCAGGATTCCCAGTACCCGTGTGATGTTGGGTTGATGTTGAGTGTTGTGGCATTGCTGTCACCTCCCTGAGCTACTGGTCTGCGGCTGAATTGAGCATCATTCCAGTGTACTGGTTATTCTTATAAATTCAACACTTGCGGAAGCGATTAGGAAAGCGCTTAGGCGTCCACAAGAAGCCTGATATTTTTAACTGATACCCAGACGCCTAAGCGCCATCCCTGCACCGTTGATTGTTGTGGTCAGGCAGTCATTTTATGCAATGCAAAATGTTCCACGAATCGGGGGTAGTTTTGCCGCTCCCACCACTGGTCCTGGGCATCGACCAACGGCACACCACCACTTGCCCCCCCCTCTCCTCTCCTCTCCTCTTCCCAGCCCCACTTTGAAGCCCATTTGCCCACCCCTAGGTGACCTCTCTAAGGCCAAGTAATCGATCACGCGGCGCGTGCATTTCTTCGGTAGGTGAGATTTAGGCGTGGGTGTTGGTGGGGGAAAATGGGAAAAGTAGAGGGTGTTTGTGCCTGCGAATGATTCTTGGCGCAAGCGGCCCAATGGTGTAGCCGTTGGCATCATGGGTCTGTTGGTGAGGACACCTTGGGCGGAACTGGGGCGCCTCCCGAAAACAGTCGTTTGAGGTAGACGCATGATTTTATTTTTGACGCAAGCAAATAGCGCACTTATGTCCTCCTCTTAGTGGGTGGTCATTGTGGTAGTTGGGGGAAAACTGATTTTTTTTTCTAAAATATAGAATTTTACCATCTTAACCGCAGTTGGCACTTTGTTAATCAACAGATTTTGCCTGCACTGATACGAAATCACCGCCTCGTGAAATTGAAACACTTTTTTTTTTTTTCTCATTCTGCATCTCCTCGGTGCCATTTATTCGGCTCCCTCGCCCTCCTCCGACTGCAATGTCTGTCTGTCTGTTGTCCTTTAATCGCATTTATCTCTGCCGACAACGCCTAGGACATATCTAGACCTAGAGCCATTACTGGTGTCTCCTCAAGGCTCACTGCCAAAACAATTTTTAAAAAATCACATTGCGTTGCTTTTTGGTTGGCGTCCCGTTGGCATCGCCCGTGGAGGGGGGGGTGGGCTGACCTGAGAGTCGACCGATGAAGCAGCCGTCTGGTCTAACCTTGTCTGGGGAGATTAATGCGCAAATCTATGACCCTATCGAAGTACACCAAATAGCCCATCATGCCCACACACACATCCGGGGATCTGTTTAGTTTGCACATTTTCTCTTGCCACAGTTTGTTCTTCTATAGTTGGTATGTAGGTAGGTAGAGGGCGGCCATACGCCGATGTGGCAAAACGAGTTACTGGGGCGAGGTTGGTGTTCTACACGGTCGCGTTAATTATTTCTAATAATAATGGTATCCGCTTTATTAAGGTAACGAAACCCAAACCGTTTGGCATTAAAATTTAAAACAATAACTAAGTAAATTTTTAAGAAATTAAAATGTATAAAGTTTGGCAAACGCGTAATTGCGGCCATTTGACGGCCCAAGGCGGAATTAAATCTCGTGATGCGCAATTATAATTAATAGCCATCTTGGTAACTTGCAAATAACGAATTTTATGGAACTGATTCACAGCATCGGGTATTTACTTGCCTTTTTTCAACACTCAGTTACTCCACTGATCTGCTCAAGGATAAATTGGAAGATGTCACCGAATCGAATCAATACAATCAGAAATGCGCGTCCGACCGAAAAAAAGTGAGTTATTTACATTTTTCCTTTAGCACACATCGTGCATTGCTCTCCCATGAAGGCGCTATGTGTGGGCCCCATCCCTTAATAAGCGTCCCTTGGTGTTCATTGGGTTGATTTGGGGCGCATTGGGTCGATTTCTCCTGGTCTTATTGCGCGCCTGCTACCCATCGCTGGTTTTCTTTAAGTCAGCGTTCCATGTGGCAATTCAACAGCTCCCATCTCCAGTTAACGGGAGATAGGGGGCAGCCCTATAACGGGGTTACTCTTAGGCCCGATGGTGTAGTAGTTGGCATTGGCGCATTGCATGGCGCGATTGCCCCCCACGATTGGCTGTAAGGCGGTCGTCACTACCACTGTCCACCATAAGCGATTTTAACAGCCCGCGCAATTCCAGTGTGTGTGCATTGCTAGGTCACACATGCCGTGGCTCTATTTCTGAATTATATAATCGACTGAAGGGCAACCACGCCCTCGGTTTGGAAAACCATCTCCTGAATTATGCAAAGTAATTGAACACTGTCGATTGAATTACCTGACCAGGTGTGTGCGAGTTTGCTTGTATGAGGAGAACTCTAGCTGTGCAACTTGCCTCCGTCGAGAAAACTTTGGATTTCGCCAAGTCGGTCTCGTATATATTTTTCTTTACTTGACTCTCTAATCGTATAGGAAGTTTTGAGCGCAGCATGGCATTTTGTCGGAGTATGGAAAGATATGGAGAGTACTAGAAGTTAGAAGTGCTACAAGCCCCCCCCCCCCGCGGTTAGGTTGTGAACTCCTATGCTGCACTCTCTCTCTCTCTCTCTCGTTACCACTGAAGAGTGACCTTTGACCATTTCCCCAACTTCAGGAATTAGCCTATCAGCGAATGCAATTGTCCGAACTGAACCACCAGCTGGAGACAGCTCAACAGCAAATCCAGATCCGCGATGAACTCATCACCGAACGCGGACTGGTCCTGGTGAACGCCGACGGCACGCAGTCCCTCGCCGACGACAACGTCGATGGTGCGTCGCCCCGACCGTCTCAATACCCCATGGTCAACGGGGGATCGGTTGGCCACCCTGGGCCCACCGGTTCCTCGTCGTCTAGCGGCAAAGGCGCTATCGGAAATGGCACAGGTCTCCACTCCTCCTCTTCCTCCCACACGATCCTCTCGAAGGCAAATGCAATGGCCCTAAAGGAAATTGACGGACAGGATATTGGTAGGGGTCTCGTGCGCTTAGTCTGTGTGGATTGCTTTTTTTAAATGTCTGATACCGATTTTGATGAGCTTGCTTCTGCCTTAAGACAAAACGCCGCGAGGAGGCGTTGCAGAAACAGATCGAAGTGAGTAATTTGACCAATCGATATCTACCACTTGTGAGGGGTAATTACTGCGTAACAACAGTGCTCGGTGCGGGCGGCAACAAAAATAACAAGTCCTCCAAACTGGCTTGGATTTTCATCGTTCCCAAAAGGTTTGAATAGGGACGATTAAGTAGCATAGCTAGTTTACCGGCCAATCACGTTGCCCAGTGACGGACAATGGGAAGGAATACACACAGAAGGGCTCGCCGGGCATGTGTGAGTCACAGCGGTGTCCGTTATGTGATTAAGTGGTTCATGTCCCCACTCTGTTGGTGTGGAATCCCGGTTCGACTCCCTTCGACAGCTCGGGTGGTACTGGAGATGCCGCCACCTGTAAATAGTGGGAGATAGACACGCAACATAATTGAATTCGAAGTCCCCTCGAGGTAGCTTCTTTCGCAACGTTTGGTTTGTTGGACTAAATTGGTCGCCTTCTGATTGCTGCCGTGGTTAGGTCGATTTAATTTTTTTTGCCAGCTCTCTGACCGACGTCCAACGTTAAATTTTAGATAATGTTTGCAATCATATCTACCAACCGGATATTAAATTATCCAATTTCATGAATCCTTCATACAATTTCTCTAAAATCAATAGAATATCTCCACACCATAACGGTATATTTTCTCCTTTGTGATATTAAGGGTGGGTTGGTCTTGTTGAGTCCCTAGGTGACACCCCGCTCATCTTGCCATGCATCTTCAACCTTTGGCCGGAGAGCCCAGCCCCCCGTCTGCAAGTAATGGTGGCAGTGTGCTGTGATGACCCGATTGGTCCATGATCTATTTGACCTTTTGCAGACGCCAAGCTGGCCAGTTTGCTGAGCGAGCGCGACAAGGACAAGGAGCGTCTCGAGGTGCTGCGGGCCAACCTCGCGGAGGAGCGCGAACGCGTCGACCTCTTCCAGAAGCAGGACAGCAACGGCAGGCAGACAGTGCAGGGTGAGGCAATGCGATTGGTCTGTTGGGGCTACAAGGACACGTGCACTTTAACCTTGTTTCTATGTGGGATGCGTGCCAACTCTATGGCTATCGGTTATCACAACCGATTATTAAATCCAACCGCCCAAGTACTTCACGTTGACCATGGTTACTGGCATCAAAGGAGCACTTCTCGCCTCTCCGAAGTGCGCGGCAGCGTCGCGTGCACCCCGCGAACTGTGCTCACGGCCGCTCCGAGTTGCCGTGGGGGGTGGATGTTGGGACTGCTGCTTCTCACGCCACCACTATTTCTATGGGAATGCTGTGGTCAAGAGGACGGGCTTTATGATTTTATACCGATATTGCTTATTTGGCAACCTTGCCAACCGTCATTTTATTCTTAGTAATTGAAAGTTTTTCATTGGGCTACCGTGGTGTCTGCATTGGTTTAATTTCTTGGAATTGCTTCATTGAGGCAATAAAATAAGAAGTGTGGTAAATCAACATAGTTTATTTCTTTGCCCGAGGTGCAAAAGAAACCGCGTAGACTAGGCTGCCATCGAAATTCTATATACATATGTTCGCAGTTGAAGAATGCCGTTTCGTCCGCGAATTGCATTATCCTTATTATTGCAAAAAAACAGTAACCCATGTGCCCGAATCCCGAGCGAACCGGTTCCTTTTTAATCAAATTACATCTTTGAAATTGTCACTCAAACCGAGGTTTTTTGACTTGTCTTTATTTGTCTCTTCTATAGCCGCCAGATCTCAAGCGCAGGACTACAAATTTAAACTTGAACAGGCAACACAAAAGATATCGGGCCTTGAGGGCGATGTAAGTGTTCTGAGTCCACCCATAGCCGTCTCCTGTGAAATTTATCTTTAGGCTATATTGACATACCTATGACATTCCATGACAATTTGTCGTAATCATTACAGGCTTACACTGCGACGGCAAAGGTGATGGTGAATTTATGCGAGAAGGGGACTTTATCAGCCCTTCATTTGTAGCCATTTGCGGCGCAGCACATTGCACGCTATCTTTCGATGCTCAACATGGCATGGGCCCTTTACTAACAATACCATGGTATCCACGAGATCTCCCTAACCGACTCGTACCCGTTTGATTGAAAGGAATTATGGGGTTCTCTGCCCGTCTTGTAGGCGCTGTTTTTATTTTCTGTTTAGATTATCCGGTTGGAGGGTCAAGTGAAGCGCTATAAGACGATTGCTGAATCCGCGGAGACGCAGGAGGAAGAATTGAAACAGGGACGGAGAAAAACTCAACGAGAGGTACCTCTCGAAATAATCTTGCAATATATCTACTTAAGTAAATATAAGTATCAATATTTCTTTGTCACCATATAGCTCCGCGATGCCCTCTCTACGATCGAGGACCTTAAGCTTGAAAATACCACCCTCCAGAGAAAAGTGGACAAATTGACCCGCGCTCCTCCCACTGCAACTGGAGCAACCAACTCCCGCTTTTACCGAGGCGCATCACAAGCTAGGTAGATGGGAAAAGAAAAGCCATTTACCCATCTCTCTTCTTATATCCCCATCACACCACCTCCCTAGCTTTAATAGCCGCGCAATAGGCAGTCTTTCATATACTCCTTCCTCCCTTGTGTACATACAATGTTCTGTTATCACAGGCTCGGCGACACTTCTTATACTTCAATTAATAATACATGAATTTCCCTATCCACATTCTCCTTCCCTGCAACCCGCTAACGAGCAGAATACGATTAATCTTTCTTAACGAGGTCAACACAACACTTCGAATGAAATGTTTATGACCAGATAATTTGGGACGAATAAAGGATGAATTACCACGTTGGATGCCTGTACTCTAGAAGGACATGTAACAAGTATTACAAGGCACCAATAAACGCTTCGAATAACAAAAAAACAACAGCAAAACACTAGTTATTTTTTTTCAAAATACGAACAACTACATACGATCCACGAAATGGACAAGGTCAAAACCGCCCACTTGTTTACTCCATGCCACTTTCTTTTAGGAGCTGAACCATGGATTGTTCTGCCTGGTAGTGCATCCATTGGTCATATTCGGCCTTCCTCTTGGCGATAATGGCGTTGTTACGTTTCTGTATTTTCACCTCACGAACCTGAAGGTATTTGAGACGAATAGCGCCATAAAGCACACCGGTTAGAAGGAGTCCCCAGCGAGCCGTGCGAATGAAGGGAGAGATGGCCCTGGGGGCCGGTAAGGCAACGTCATGTACGGATCCGATAACCATTCTAAACGAGAAAATGTATAAAGTTTAAAAGAAACACTATTATGAAAGCTGTGATTAAAATAGCTGAATATTGTTACTATTTCAGACGTAATTAAAAAATATACCGTACCAAATCTAGCATTTCAAATATAAGCACAGTGAGTCCACGAAACCCTGTGACTATATTCATAAGGTAAAAGAAAACCAAAATGGCAATTTACAGAGATCGGGAAAAAGGCAAACACACCCCAAACGAAAGTAAGTACTTGTGAACGTTCGGGCCTAAAACATTAACAAAATCACAATTAAGCTGAATTGATACCATTTAAGGAATATTCGTTACAAACGGACGCCAGCCGAAATAATAACGAATTGAAAACGGTAGAATTTAAAAGCCAATTATTTTTTTTATGAATAAGTCTAAAATCTAAATAACAGGGCTTCCCTGGAAGGTAACGTTAATTTTCGGCAATATGGGTTTCTTGCCGAAATTAACTCTAAACTTACACCTTAAATCGATTTTGTCTTACCAACTTTTTTCTTAAATTAATGAAATACTGTTATAAATTGGCCGGGGTGCACAATTAATTTAACGTGTTTGATTACGGAAGAAGTTAACTAAACCAGCTAAACTTCACATGTCCATATTAATAGTATTCGTGCGAGTGTATCGTGCAGGGTTCCATGGGTCATAATTTTGCTATTCTGCGTTTTGTTGTTGTATTTCCCGGTATTTGAATGTGGTAGTTAATTAATAGATGCAATATCTGCGTTCGTGGAATGAACGGAGTGTGCGTAGAGTGCTATCGCGTTCGTGACCAAATAATCAGAATGGTACGATGACCAAAGATGGTCGGGAATAAATAATATTGTTTATAATTCCTACAATTTTAAGAGCCCGACTCGCATGTGGCAGACAGGTCTCACAGAATGTGTGAATGAAATTCTCCGGTGAAGTCATTTAAATAGGGTAGTGACCTGAGTATCATGATCATGGTTTATTGAAAGGATTCATTATCCACGAAACTCCATAATTGTGTTAATTACTCTGTGGTCCATTAAGATTGCGAAGACTTACTCTCAGCCAAAACACATGGTGCTTATCAACCAGCAAACGCGGATTCCAAGCAACCATATCTGACAATACTACAACGATATATTCTATCCTTGTACGGATGCCAACACCAACACTCATTTATCAATAAAAATTATATATGTAATAGGTTAACAAAAGCATTACTTTGGCCGCTTCATCTGCTTTTATTTACAAAAAGAGAGATCCATCCAAAACCAATTGTACACAAATTGAATTTATGGAATGTTAAAATAGTAGTTTCATTTAACTCTTCCAAATTCGCATTTTTTGGTTTATGTTGGTTCATTTTGTGCTTTGATGACATTTATTTTTCACTGTCAGTTTCCCCCCCCGCGATTCTTAAAATCGGTCACCGCGGGATTTCCCCGTTTTTCACCCAGCTCGCCAATCATTCGTTAGGAGAATGCTCCTTTCCTTCGGAATGGAGAGATGTCGCTATAATACACATTCCGAAACCGGCCAATGGTTCCGCCGGACCTGTGAAGTATAGACCTATCGCCAACTCATCCGTGTGTTTAAAAGTGATTAAGAAGCACCTCCTCTCTAAATTAGATGACACGCTTAAAGCTGCAAATGACCCGTTTTCGTTTGCTTAGAAATCAAATCGTTATCGCACACCCTCCACTTGATGCCGGAGCGAAAGCCGTAAAGGGAGTTTTCTTGGACTTCTCCTCTGCTTTCAACACTATCTCAGGCTCGCGCATCCTTTCTCAACTATGTGAAGATGGCGTTGAAAGATGGTTGATTAATTGGCTTCAAAACTATTTTTCTAATCGACGTCAACATGTCAGAGTCGGAAATGAAGCCTCCACCTCCTTACCAAATTATTGCGGTGTACGACAAGGCGCAGTGCTATCTCCCTTCCTTTTAAACTATTACACGTCAAGCCTTCGGTCGACTAACGACGTGACACTTAAAATACGCGGATGACTTGACTTTATGCCATGCATGCAAGACGAATGGTGATTCTCAATAGCTCGGGCAGGCAGTCACTGGGGTAATCGAGTAGTCTTCGGAGAATGATATTCTGTTAAAGGCATCAAAATGAAACCCTATTACATTTTCACTGACAGCCGCTGTTGACACTCCTGAAATCCTTTCTCTCCATAATTTCGCTTCGAGCTCAAAATCGAAATTCGTCGTTGTTATTTGTAACAGTCGGTTATCATGGAGTGATCATGTTGATACCGTCTTTGGTAAATGCCGTCGCCTTTGCTTCCTAGTTCGCCGGTTCAGGAGACTTGGTTTAAGCTCTAGCCCTATAAAAACCGTTGTGCATGCCTGTATAATTCCCCTTTTTGTATATTGTTCTCCAATAATTTTCCCCGGCCTTAAATGTTGTGACTTTTTAACCCTTCATAGACTTTTAAAATAATCTCGTTTTCTGGTGGTCTGCCTATTCTCTCTATTCAAAAAATCATCGTTCAATGCCACTTCAATAATTGTTCACTAATCGCTGCTCGTATTTTAAGTGACCCCTCCCATACCCTCTATCCCAGTTTATCTGAATGTAAATCTCTTCGACCAATGCGCCGTCCATACCGTTCAATACCAACAAGAACAGCGGCATATCGCAATTCGGTCATTCCCTATTTGTCCCGATTTTTATTATCACCAGAGCAGGTGAAACAGGAACTAAAAGACAATTTTCACATCTAATACTTGTCATATTGCCTATTTTTGATAGCTATATTTTCGAGCTATGGGAATTTGAGAAATATAATGCAATAAACTTCTAACTATAATGGTTTTACAACACCGCTTTAAATAAATATATTCTATATATTTCGGGTGTTAATTTGTACCAATTGTGCAATTGTTTGTTATTGGCAGTTCATTCAAGCGAAAGATTCCGACAGTTATGTGTTAACGGGGCGGTTTGTATATCAGTTCATACTTATGGCTTATTTCTTCGATACAAATTTTGTAAATTTTCAGTCGCGATCCGGTGTTCATTTAGATTACACTCCTGAGGATACTCTTAAAAGTTTTATTATGGAAAAACGCCTCACTCCAATACCAGACGATGAAAATGCCCCAACGCTACCAGATTCGAATAGCAACAATTTAAGGCCAGCAAAATCTCTCAAATTTTACCCGACAGCCCAAACAAGTAGGCAACCACCAAAGGTTCGCATTCTATTTACGTATAATATAAATTATTTTTAAATGTCATTGTTTTGGGTGAATTATATGCACATTCGTATATTACCGTTAGATTGCGTGTGGATTTTGATTATATATAAGATTTATAAAACCAATTTATTTTAGTTCAACCAAAATGTATCACGGCCGTTTGAGAAGCCACCAGAACAAGAGAAAAGACAATTTCTGCGCAAAAACCAGGGTCGATCTGCGTGGTGTTCCCGCCTTCGCTCATCAATGACAAAACTTCAGGAGTATTCTACCCGCATGCGAACCGTTAATTCGAATGGCGGACCCGATCCCAATCCTATGGACTCGGAGGAACATGACGAAGCGATACAAAGTAAAATCGATTCACTTGGTCCAGTCTCTTTTTCAAACCGACCGACAAAGATCTATACACACGAATCGCAGTGGAATCCACTTCCACAGCAGCCACTATTTCCAATTTCTCGCGACGATTGTGGTGATCTCGAGGAGCCATCTCTACCCACAAAGAACAGTAGACTTAATGATATTAAAACAAACCCGAAGGCTCAATCTGTTTACGTCGCTGCTGGAGCCACACTGAATGATCTCAGTGATAACGGTGAATTGGAAGAGTTTGAACTTCTTGAAAGGTTTGCTGAGAATCAGGTTTACGAAGGTTCCAGTAAGTCCGGCGTGGAGGTTCATCCGCCGTCGATGGTGAGAAAGCGATCGGGGGCCGATATTGGTCCAGCAGCCACTGTTGCAGCGCCAATGACTGCTGGAGATATTAATGACTTTAACGATAATTGGCATATCGGCAAGGAGGAGGAAAAGATAGATTTATCGTAAGTCTTCAAATTTTTATTTTTCAAATTTCGTTAATTGTATCATGTAAATCATCTTTTTTATCTTTCAAATGACGCAGTGAATACAAATATTTTCTTTCATATTCTATTTAATTCAAAATTATCTTTTTTTGCTACTCCAGAGTAAATCAGTTCCTTCGCAACCCGTTCGTGGACAAGCAAATGGATGCCCCACCCTCTCAGCCTAAATCACCACATTTAGAAGTTGGCAAAATGAGTGTCAACGGCATCTGTTTAGCCTCGGCCGAATCAGTATCCTCGGTTTTTGATGATAATGTTCCCTGGAAAGAGGATGAGGATGTAGAACTCACCGGAATCGGCAATACATCCCAAGGTGATTTCGGTTATTTGCATAATGTTAACAGGCTAAACTTCCCATCCAGCGTTGTATCTTAATTTTTATTAAGTTTCCGCTAAACGCTTTGTCCTTGTTCACAGATTCCATGGAATTGTTCTCCACGCATCAGCAAACCTCGATGCCCAGCGTTCGCTTCAATCTGCCCACACCCTTGGGCTCCAGTCTCTGCATCAGTAATGCCCCAAAGGTTGAAGGTGACAGTTCAGTAAGTACGCTTTTTTTCTCCTCCGCGTTTCTTCGTCCCATGAAGGGCCAGCAGCTGAGCCGTTTGGTAACCGACTTCAGTCCTTAACCTTTCATCAACTGTACCGCAATAATTGTTCAACGATGCTTCACCACTTTCACTCTTGTGTGTATTTTGATCGTTAAGATTTATTTTTTCACTTAATTTATAGCTTGAAGGGGCACCAACGCCTTCGTCCAATGTAATAAAGGAATGGATTTCCCGTCTTGAAAGTGAGGTCAACCGTTTCAATACCGAAAACGCTGCTCTGGTTAAATTAAAGGCGGAACGCGAAGAGGTATTCTCTCTATCTATGTCTGTTTGACGTTTTAATTGGTTTCAAACATCTGTCTTTTTCCGTGGTCCCGCTGAACTAAAAACCACCTAATGCAATACATAATACAACCTGTTTGCGCATTAAACATTTCACGCGCACACATCTCTCTCTTAGTTACCCAATTTTCACTGGGGATAGTCAAATGTTTTAAAAAAAATTAATTGTAGGCAATTGTGGCTCTGGAGAAGGCGAAGAAAGAATTTGAAAAATACAGGGAGACGACGGTGAAGGAATTTAAGGTTTATCGACAGGAGGAGATTGACAAATTAAAGTATGAGATACTTTTCCCTCTTGTTGATCATTTATGTGCCGCATTCTCGGTGTGTTCTCCTTCCTTTCACCCGGACATAATTATATTCACGTAATCATTTCTACTTTCGGCCAGTTTGTAAATTAAGTGAAAATGCGACTCAATTATTCTTCACTTATCCCCGTTTGTTGGGAGGCATTTTCTCTAGTTAAGGTTTTGCAGTACGGACGGTCATCCTAAGTGTGCCCATCGACAGTTTCGATTCTTGGCGACCGATCACGATTGAATGAGTTGAAGACGTTGGCCGTCTTGTTTATTGATTATTTTGGCTATGCCTGTGTTTCACGCAGTTGTGTGATTTCGAGTACACATGCACCCCATTAATCGATTTTTGTGATTCCACAATATCGCCTACTGCAGCATTCAACATCACTCATGTAGCTCATACACAAATCCACTAAGCCATGCATTCGTTATTATTTTAGAAAAGAACGCAAGGTGCTTGTTGACTATCACAGAAGTTTACAGTCAATGCCAAATAAACGGGACCGTGGGGAAATCGAACGATTGAAACAGCAGGTTTGTTGGAGGCATTTCTTTAAGGACATCCTTTTCAAATGACCACTGAAATATTATTTGAAATCGATCAAATTCTCTCTATTCCGACATTACAATTTCGTAGCCAACTGTTACACTGTTGTGGCCATTATTACTGCCGAATTCGGCGATTTCCCTCACTGTCGGGTGGCTCTAGTTAAGGTAGCCAGTGAATCGTAATGCATGGTATTGGAACAAATTGCTCAGACCGCGAGTGTTCTCGTCATCTAGATCTCCGACGAAAAGGTCGAAGCTGCCCAACGAGAGACGCGTCTTCAACAACAGGTCAATCGGCAGCGATCACGAATCGAAGATCTTACCTCCGAAAAAACGGAACTTCTCGAACGCATAAAGCGTCTCGAACAGGCGCGGTTTTCCCTCCAGAACACCCTGACTGATGAGCGAGCCAAGCGTGCTCTGAAGCCACCACCGCCGCCACCCAGCATAGTAAGTTGATTGGTTTGGAGTCGTTGGTTCCGTTTCTATTATCGGTCGAGCGGTTGGTCGTTATTGGTGGTGTTGCTGTTGTTGTAGTTATAGCACAGTCTCAGTGTGACCTGTGGTCGGTGTATTTCGTCCCCGCAAAGTTTGAGCCAAAGATGCTCAGTAATTCAGAGATAGTGGGAGTCATATTGGGGAGAGGGTGGTTGCTTTGGTTTTAAAAGATTTCCAGTTAAATTTGTGTTGTAGGCCACCCTCTCGGAAGACAGATCAAAAGAGGCGCAGGATAACTCTGATTCCACTTTTGCCACTGTAAGACCTGAGGAAAATTCATTTTAGTTTTCGTTTTGCGTGTATTGTTGAGCACGGTCTCTTCATTTTGCCACGAAAAAACAACACTGTTGCTTAGATTCACACTTCTCTGCTATTTAGGTTGATACGCTTCTCCATTGAATTATTTTTGCCTCCGAAATTACAGTGTAAAACCCAGAGCCAGGCCGATATGGTCTCCCAGGGACTGTCCTTCCAACCTCATACACGGAACCTCGTTAGCCAGATGGTCAATCGACTGCAAAGCCAGAAACAGCAGGCGCGTCTACCTCACCAAAAAACCCAGCACGACCAAAATTGGCATTCCTCCATAATTCCTCCCAGTGGCCCCTCTTCACCTCCGCCCAGTGCCAACGGCTTCCTGGCGCCTCATTCAACCACCTCGGACGACCTCGCGGTGGTTCTACCCCCGGCGCCGTCGGCAGCCGACTCGGTGATGGAGGCCAACTTTGGGAGGAGCCTGCCTCCGCCGCCTCCCCCGCAGCCGCAGCCGCCAATGCGTGCCCTCCGAAGGGTGCGCTCCTCCTCCGTTGCCTCCGACTACTACACCGGGGAGGAGGACTGCTCTTCGGCCGACACCTTGGGCATCCACGAGGGGTATATTGCTTGCTCTTTCGTTGTGAGAAACCAGTGTTTTGTGTCGTGTACGGGCCTGGATTTCTTTCACCGCAAAAACGATGGCATATCTGCAAAATACCGTATGACAGTAGGTAGCAGTACACTGGTGATTGTTCATGAGTCGGGAGTTGCTCGTTTTCAAAACAAAGGAATTTATTTTCGCAAATATTGTGCGCCCTGAGGTGTTAGAAGTAGGTTTATACAATTTCAAAGTTGGGCAGCATTTTTTTGTTCACAACGTCGCACCTTTTTCGAGATACTGGGCACCCTGGATTCAGCTAACCGCTTTCACCCAGCGACCGCATCAGCGAAGACGACAACGTCCTATCGGTATCGAGTTCGCACACCTAAGTGTACATCTCTGTGGTTCCTGCTAAGGAGGCCACATAGACCTGTTTCTATTATGGGCTTGCATCAACTTAAAAGTGTACTACTTCCTCACTTTAGACGCCCAACGTCGTCGCCTCTGCTTGCCGAGCAGAAACGAGGACCGATGATTCGTGAAATCTGTCATCCAGATGGTTCGGTGCGTTTTGGGAACCCAAAGTTTTGGGAACGCCAAGTGAAAATACCAATTCCCTTACCGTTCTTGCTCTTTGCATTTCTTAGTTGGAACGACAATACTGTGATGGTTCGAAGGTTATAAAGTATGCAAACGGCTCGCGAAAGGAAATATTTTCGGATGGCTTGTCATCTCTGGTAAACCTCTTCAACGGGGATTCTAAAAGAACGTTGTCCGACGGAACAGTCGTACGTTGAATCCAGTTCGATGTAGTTCTATTCTATTAGTATGACATAGACTATCTTGTTTCCTGTTGGATTTGTTTTAGATTTATTTCTACGCCATGGAAGGCACCGTCCAGACGACGTATCATGATGGAACCGAGGAAGTCGTCTATAGAGAGTAAGTTCTCTGTTGAAGATTGTTAATACTCATGCACATTACAGTTTAACAGTCTAAAGACCCATATTGGCGATAACTGCGATTTGATTTACAGAAGCGTTCGGTGGAACAAATGATCGCCAGATAAAGTGGTACAACTCGAGGATGGAGACATGATATGATGATGATATTCGCTTTGATGCAGGACGTGGCGATTATGCATACAGGAGGAGACAATATTCGCCGTCTTTACATTTATGAGGGTCGTTGGGCCTTTTTCGTGTGTTAAATTAATAGTGGGGCCAAGTATTTAAATATGACATTTGATTACCTTTAAGCGGCCGAAAAGAGGTGAAATACCCCAACAGGCCGGCAGCTGGTCATCCGAGGTCGTCGGCCAACCACGCCAACTCATCGGCGGCGTCAGTCGCATGCAGTCCGGTCCCATCGCGCGGTCCCTCCCACAACCGCACGATGACCCCTCCGCCGGACGAATCGACCAACGGTTCGGCGCGCGCGTCACCCCCGGCCCCACCTCGCCCTCAGTCGTCGCCCAATCCGATTGTCATCGAGGAGTCTCACCCTGGCGAGGGCATAGCCATGCGCATCTTCTCCAACGGCGACAAGATTATCACCCTCGCCAACGGGCAGAAGGAGGTTCATTGTGGCGCCTTTAAGGTAGCCGTCCGCGCCTATAGCGATCGTTTTCATCGCATGTATCCCTCTTACCTCTTCTACGGGATTGACAGTCAGTGTAACCGGGAGAGGCCCCCGAAAGGAGCGTCCCATTGTCACAAAAAGTAGACTTGGAAACTGCAAAAAACCTTGGTATTGTTTCTACCTATGCGAGGTTGTGGGTTTCATCGGTTCAACCTTAAAATGAGCAATTCAGTTTCAAGAATACAATGCACCAACGACAGCGATTCCGGAGGTCTTGTGGTGCCTCCTCAAGTCCCATGTTGATATTTAGAGTATCAGAAAAGATGCGGCTGGATTCCCCTAAAAGTGTCGGCTTTCGTTTCAGAGACGCATCTATCCCGATGGGACCTTGAAGACCGTTTTCAAGGACGGTCGACAGGAGACGTGTTACGCTTCTGGTCGAATCCGCGTAAAAGACGGTCTCGGCAACCTCCTGGTCGACACCCGGATTGCTCCACTTTCCCAGGCCGCAGGCACCGAAATCGCCAACCTCGTTATGCCTCCTCACCTCGTGGTATAACGCGCCTTGTCATCCTCCTCCTCCTCCCCCCATACCCCCTTTTCTGTATGCATTTTTCTGTAAACCTTGTGTTCCATTGTTAATCGCCAGTTGACAGTAACTGCGCGAGAAACTTCACACTTTCATTTAACTTTCCCTTCTCCACTGCCATGCCACCCCACCCACTCGTCTTCCTCCTCCTCCACATCCAACTTCCCCCAGTCCTGCCCAACTTATTTGAGTTGTGTGCGTGTGCGGACGTCTGCGATCTTCACGCCCATCCTCTTTCTATAGTTTCTTATTTGAGAAAGAATTATTTTCTGTGTGTGCCTGCGTGCGTGCCCAACCTCGTATTGACTTGTCTTATTGAGGCACCACGGATGCGCGTGTGTAATTATTGGTTATTGGTTTGCACATAAACACGATGGTGAATTGAAAGGTATGCTCGTGCGTTTCGTTAAACAGTGCGTCTGGTGGCATGGCCGGGTTCGGTGCGATTTCCCAGTCTGGTTGCATGTTCCCCATTAATTGCCTGACCTTTCAAGTGGATTTGTTTGTAATTGAACCTTAAACCCATGTAAATAAATAATCTAAGCGATGCGAATGTCCCATTTGGGTTGTTAGAAAGCACCAAAAATGCCGTAAATCATCTTAAGCGCGAAGGCTGAATCAAAATGCACTTGGTGACGTCACCGCGATGCGCTTGGATTATTGGCATCATATGAACGCCCAAACTCAAGCGTGAGATGATTGTTTTGCTCCATAAGCGCCATGGCAACCAGCCAGGTATGAGTCATAATCGCCCGGTATCGTTGCGTGGACGCATTTGGCACTGCTTTCCAGCGGTATTTAGCCCTCTGGTATATTTAAAGAAGTGTAATTAACAGAACGCGGCTCGGTGAGTAGAGTTGATGTATTTCTAATTCGTTCGAGATTAATTTTTTTGAAATTTTCCACCCGCCGGAATGGAGAAATGCCGACGTCGAAACACTGTTTATTAATATTGCAGGGAAGTTAAGTTTAATCCGAATTCGGAAAATAAAAATATTTCCAGCATCCAACAAAAAAGAGCATACTAATTGAGTGCAGCATGGTAGTTGATTGTTCCTTTTAAAATCAATGAATATTGGAACGATTTGTTGCCATCTTGGTGGAATTATGTATCGCACCATCATCAATCTGACAGACGACATAATCTCAGATACAACGAACCCGAGTTCACAATGCTTGCAGCTTACATACAGTGTTAGTCTAGGTAACTTCGAGGATTAAATCAATATGAACAAATAAAAAGGAATTCGATGGTGCGGCCTCAGAAAATACGACCTGTATTAAGAAGCGCTGTGTATGTTTGTGGTGATCTTAAAATGATGTTTTTTGAATGCAAATCTACACTTCCGACATTTGATCATTACTGAGGTATCATGTTGTGAACGCACGATTTTCACGACATTCGTCATCGTCGCGAAGGCTTTGGTGGTTCGTTCTTGGTGAGGCTATCTCCTGCGAGAGGATTAGCCGGCTTAATGAATGTAAATTCGTCAAGTTTCTTGGTAATTGGGAACAGGTAGCGTCTCCATGACAACACGGCTTTGTTTGAAGTGCGACTCTGGCCTTAACACAATCGAGTTCGTCCTAAAAGGTAGCAAGGATCTAGTAACCGCACTTATGATCGCTGGATCCTAGTATGGATCTTCACCGCCCTGTGTGTCGGGGCTTTCCTTCGCGTGTTCACTGGGGTTGATTTACTTCCTAGCTACAACCCGCACCAGGTTTGACCTCCTGTCAAGCGGTTTACCACAGAGGTTTGGCCGCCGCCGCATACAGCTTCGTTGAGCCAGATTTGAGAGCTGAGTGACATACCCCACAACAGACGTGCTACTCCATAGCTACATAGTTGTTTGGTCGCTTCTAAGCCCAGACGTATGACCACATTACGTCTCAGTATCTACTTCTATGAAGCAGTGATAATTTGGCTGTGCACGTTAATTTAATAGGGTTCACATATATTTTATTAAGACTGCATCCGATATTGGTGAAAATAGTTTTATACACATGGCAACAAACAGGCATGGAATAGCAAGACCCTTTTAAAAAGCTGTCACGGAAGAACCATTTATCAGGAACGATTGTGGCAAGCAGGGATCCGCCATGCCTGTGGTAGCTATCGCCTCGATCCAGTTGGATTATAAAAGATAACAGCCACATTGTACCACACAACCTCTTCGGGGTTCATTCTACAATTTTCCTTATCGAATGGACGCCTTTTATCACAGAATGAGTAACGTATACATTAACTGATAATAAAGAGTTTTCAAAACTTCACCAACCATTGTCCATATGTTTTCTTGTCACTTGAATCCATTCCTCATTCGTTTAAACCAGTGGTCCGCAAACTGAGGTGCCCAGGTGTGTCGCGAGAGTTTTGAAAAATATTCAAAAAATCTAAGGTTTTCGAAAAAAATTCAGTCAGTATTGAATCAAGCTATTAAAGTAGTGAACTTCATCAAGTCTCGGCCGCTTAATTCAAGAATTTTCGCACAACTGTATGATGCAATGGATTCCGACTTCACATCGCTGCTTTACCACACCGAGGTTCACTGGTTGTCAAAAGGAAAAATTTTGAAGCGTCTCGTTTATCTCAAAGTAGAAGTAATTGCATTCTTGGAAGTCGAGGAAACAAATTTTGGATTCGATCTTCGTGAAGAGCGTTGGTGGCTCAAAGTGCAGTTTCTCTCTGATCTGTTCGACAAACTGAATTCTCTCAACTTGAGCCTCCAAGGACCATCAGAAAACATTATCTCATCGACATGCAAACTGAAATCGTTTGATGAAAAGCTGACGCTATGGAAAAGCAAAGTTTCGAAGGGTATTTTTGAATATGACTGGGTGATCAACCCGTTTGGAAGCAACGAGACATCAAATCTATCGTGTCAAGAGGAAGAAGAGCTGATCGAGTTGAGAAATGACAAATTCCATCGACTGGGATTCGCCGAAAAAAGTTTGGACGAATTTTGGCTCTCCTTGAAGCAGTTGTTTCCAGCTCTCAGTTTGAAAGCAGTCAAAATCCTTTTGCCGTTCGCGTCTTCATGGTGTTGTGAATTTGGATTTTCGGCTTTGACTGAAATCAAATCAAAAAAGAGAGCGCGACTCCTTCGAATAGACGACCAAATGCGTGTTTGTTTGTCAACATTAGAGCCCCGTTTGAATCTTATTTGCTCTCGAAAGCAAGCCCACCCATCGCATTAGAAATAAACACGTTGAAAAAAAAATTTAAACGAAATTTTTTTTGGACTTAAGGTGTGTCGCGTAACTTTTCAGATATCCCAAGTGTGTCGCGAGTTAAAAAGTTTGCGGAACACTGGTTTAAACAGTTCCCTACCCAGGGTTTGGTTGAGACACTGCAGATTACCACAATCGCTACTAACCCAAATTCTTTTTTGTACTCACATCACCCTGGGACGCGTCAGGGGTTCCCGATACAGGAGCTTTCTGATACATGCGATAGTTAACGATCAAACGACCCGGTCCGTGTCAGCTGAAGTTGAAAAAACTGCAGTTTCTTGACCAACCAGTAAAAACACAATGTATTCGAAGTTCTTTTCACGATTGAGAAGACTCTGGATAATAGATCAGTATGCCTGCAGAGCGTATTTAAGTAAAAATTAATATATTTAACGACCTTTTACCGTGGTATCATCGTTTGGCGAACTCTTTGCTTTAGCAAGAACGCGAAGGCCTTAAAACCATAAACTTTATTCCGTATATGCAACAAGAAGCTTCATGTGCGCTGCTGAAAAATGTTCCCCTATAATTTAAATCACACGTTTTCGTTGGTAAGATGCATGGCCTTTATTCACAATTTCAATAAAAAATCAGATTTCTAGTGTGCTGCAAAGCACAAAGGCTGGAAAATGAAAACGGCCTACACATGGAGAATGACGAAAAAATACACAAATCTCGAGAATTAGTGAAGGATAAGTAACATATCGTGCTTCCCGATAAACCCATAAGGCGAGGGCTTGGGTTTTTCTTGTTGGATGATTGTGCTTTCAAGTTGTTTTTTAAAAAAACGTATGCTGCTTATAAAGAAGACTAGCTATCCAGTTTAAGGATTGCACAATGAAACAAGGGACTTTTGACCATAAGCTGTCCTCGGATTCTTGAGAGAGTGCGGGATCAAACCAAATTATATTTCGTTGAAAGTGTAAAAAAAACAATAACATGTTAAGCTAACCAATCACATAAGTGCGGGGTTTGAAATACGTGTTTGTTGATTTTCGAAGATATTTTCTAATGTAATGATGAATTGCTTGGAAAATCTCAACAAAACATCATATCTCAACCTAGCACGAAATGTGGTGGGATGCCAAGATTGGAACGTTGTAGGTTTTTAACGCATTCACTCGTTTTTTAAAATTGAAAACCATGCGTATATTCATACACATCGTGCGCGTAATGGTAAATACACCGCCTTCGTATGTTTCTGCTTCGCTTTTGTTGTCTTATAATGCCGAACATATTTAAAGCCATAATTATCTTTATTAACCATGTTGTTTTTTTCACGAGAAAGGTCCATAACAGTGGTGTACATTGTAAACACCCAAATACATGCTTTTAATCTATCAGGAAACTCAATATTTCTGTCTATTTTTAAATATTGCTTGTCGCTTCTAGGTGTCTCGTTTATATGCACAATGTTTCTCGAAGGAATGGAAAGATAGTGCTCTTAATTTGACTGGTGACCGTCAATGTGCAATCATCAGTCTCGGAATCTACCTGATTGAATCAGATCTCAGTGTATGCGTTTTTTGATATTAATTGTCTTTGGTTCATTAGTTTATTGACAAGATTTTACCGGTCCTTCTCAATGTCCAAAAGAAACTGGTAAAATCCACAATGCCAACTTCGGATGCGATTTCAAGGCGACATAAACGTAGGCTTAAGATTCTTTCATTCATTTATACAAACTTTGCATTTAGATTTACCGGAGTCTGAAGTTTTTGCCTTCTGTCTATCGAGCATCCTTTCCCAAGTGGCAATTATGCATCCGCCTTCTTTTGATAAGGTTTGTCCACCAATTATTCCCTCCTTGCACACCGTTTAAATGTGACCTAATACTCACTACATTTAACACGCTTTAGATAATTTCGAACCTTCTCGACTCTGCGCAGGCTATTATATCGGCTTTGGAGGATAACTACCAGCAATTAGTGGAGCCTTTTCAGACCCTCAACAATCTTTTCCGTCATAAAATCGGCGGTACCAGCGTTGCCCCTCCAACACCCGAGTCTGTCCTCCCCAATGAGTCTCAGTGGGTCTGTATCGATCGGGTGTGTCTCTTTTTGGCCCCTTCTATGTTGGGTCTCTTGAGGGGTCTAGGGCGAGCATTCCAGCCGGGAAGTCGACATGCCAGCATTGTATCGGCTCTGTTCCCCCCTTCTCACGCCGCCGGTCCTCCTCGCCGGACGTCGTTTTCCGTCGATTCCCGTGGAAATATTTCAACAGATATGGATGCAATTTATCGTTTTCTGCCAAATTATCGACCAATCATTCCTCCGTCGTTATCATACAACCTGGGTCAAAACCGACCTGGCAACCAAGAAAGTAAGTTATCTGTGCCTAGTAAGTGTTAATCGCCTGTGTTAAAGAATACCGCGCATGCGTATCATGCGTCTATGACAAACTCTGATGGTTAAGAGTGGCTCATGTAACACGATTAAGGCGGTGGTAAAACGTTTGATTTTCTATAAATGTTTCAGTTTATCCTGCTGTCGTAGGTATGACCCAGAGATGTTTGGATTAGTTATTGTTGGAATTGTTTTTTGTCACGTGTATCTAGACCTATGTTCCCTCCGAGGAAGCGAATCGCGTTATAAATTTGGTGGGAGATTTCAGTCCTTGTGGGGAAAGCCACACATTGTAAGATCATCGGAGTTTCATTGCGCTTTATATCAATAGTCCACTTTTAAATGCACCCAGTCGCCAAAATATACGGAAGAATAACATGGGAAATTTCCACAAATGATCGCATGCTTCATCGATTTCCGTTCGACATTCGATTTAGTCATCAGCGATTCACTTCGGGCAGTTATGATGGCGGTCGGTAGCTTCGTCGAGGTTAACTTATCCAAATATATATTGTTTCGTCTAGCGATTTCTAATGTACATGTCAAACGTTCATTTGCTTATTCAAATAGCCTGGCGTGTGCCGTTCTTTTTCAAGTAGCGTCTTCCACACAGTCCATGTGGGGGTCACCACGTCTAATTGGGCACCCAGCCTCTTGGTGTAAGTGCCCGATGTTCCTCTTGTAATTGTAATAGGTACCAAGACTTCTTCCACTCCCGCTTGCCGGTCCTGTGGCAAACAACGTCTCGCCTCAGAAGACGGCGACATCGAGGAACGCTCCGTGGAGTTATCCTCCTCCGGTTCCCCCCTTGACCCTGCACTGAACCATCACTTGTCGTCGGGGTCCTGTTGTATGGCCGACGTTGACGCCATCTCCCGGGAGTGCTGGTTGGATCCGCGCGGCAGCGAATACCTCCTCGGTGCCGTGGCATCCGTCTACGGGAGTCGCCTGTCATATCGCGCCGTCCAGACACCACCGGGCGACTCGTGCGACGCCTGTGACACCTCTCTTTGCATGGCCACCTTCTCAACCAACCACGTGAAGGTCATCCTCAAAATGGTGAGGAGGGGTGGGAGGGGGCTCCGTTGCATCGTAATGTTCATTTGACCAACCCTCAAGGCATCCACAACAGGTGTCTGTCATTGCGGGCCATTGGCTCTCTCGACGAAACAACAGAGCCGAGGTGTTGTACCCACTTCTTCAAGGTGCTAGGGGGTCTTGGACAAAACTATCTTGGGCTTTGTCAGCAAAAGCAGCCACTAAAGGCCACCAGGTACCCAGAAACAACACCAAAACATCCAAACAATTGCCCTTTCCATCCACATCCTAAGATGTGTCTGAAATCCTATTTTTGCGTCCCATCATTGTTTGATTTAGGAATTTCTCTTCTGTTTTCTCCAGGCTACTGGGTTTCTTCAGGAGAAGATGACGAAATGGCTCGACGCGTTCGCCGCTCTTTACTGGAGTGTAAGTGGCCAACCCAACCCCCCCTCGTTCTACCATGTTTGCCTGCACGCAACGGTTCGATGAAAAACGCACTGCCTTTTTATCGCCGAAATCGCTAGAAAATTTGTTGCCCAATTATGTTGCTTCGTTGCCATCAATTGCATGGGTTTGCCCGCGGTGTCACAATAATCTCGGCGAACTCGTGACCCCATTAACCGCTCTCTCGTAACCGCTCTCTCTCTCTTTCGTCTTCAGAGGCGTCGTCGAGGCACCGGCTATCCCTATCGGTCGTTCAGCAGCTGTTTTCGCCTATGCTACCTCCTCCTGTTTCGTGATATGCTCTGCAACCGAAAACAAGGCAAGTTGGCGTTTTTCTGTTATCACACCCTGGTGGGTTGTTCTATTTTGCCACTACGCAGCTACATAAAATTTGGTTTGAAATAGAGACAAACGGTTTTATTGACAGAAGCATTCCAAATGCCCGTCCTGTATCCGGTCAGCAAGAATCGGATTAGCAGAAACGGTGGCGGAACCGGTTGTGGGAAAGATGCCCGTAATTCCGCTCGTTTAGGGTTTTTTGGACACGTAACCTCGCGTATTCGACCACAAGGCCCCGGGGATCTTGAAACGCAACTCTAGTGTGACGTGCCACTGGAAAGAGCAAACAAGAGGCTGCAAGTGTTGGTGGTGGGGGGGGGTGCTTTTTCTCTAACCGGTTTGCCATCATTGTATATGTAGACTTCAACGAAAAACTTAAGTTCACCGCCCAATCAATAATCGTGGATATTTACTCCACCTACTGTGATGAACAAGTCCGTCTTGCAACCGAACTGACGTCCCCGATTCAGAGTACCGGCGGTTCCACTTACACTCCGCGGGACACCAATAGCAGCTCTCGAACCGTGGCCTCTAAAAATTTATCGAACTCCGAGAAGTTTCCGAAATTTTCCGCAGATGGGGCCAAGGTCTCCCCACAACCCTCAACATCCACCTCGCAGCCAGTTGCAGGAGGAGGGGGTGAACTTAGTCCTGCAACCGAACCCCCTAATTCCATCGGCTCCAATGACGAGGAGGATCTTGGCGACGCTGACGTCACGCTGAAGTGTAACGGTTCGCAGGAAAATGGCGTGAGTTTTTGTCTCTGGGGCTTGCGTCAAACGCTAGCTAATATTAAGTACACGAGAGAAAAGACGCTCCACCTTTCAGGAAGACAACCAAAATTAATGCACTTCAAAAGAGTTCTTTTGAAGACTCGCAACGCTATTTATCCACGATTAAGACCACGCGTTACCAATAGGAATTGCTTTATTATTGCTAATCACAACTTACCATCTCGATCCATTAATCTACAAAATAGCTCGATGTTCAGGTAACTGACGTTGCATGTGCAGAACAGTTAACATTTGCTGATTGATGGTTATCCGCAAGTATTATCGGGAGGTGAGCTGTAGTTCGTAGGGTCTACACCGATCACGAATGAACGTGTGAAGAAGCTCAAAGTTCAAGGCGGAAGGAGGTGTGTGTGTGTGTGTGTGTTTAAGTATATTCTTCACGTCACGATGCCTGTGCTAATTGATTCAGTTTGTTGGTGCAGTCTCTGTGACGCCCTGGATGGCTTGTCTAAAGTACCCCCAAGAGGGAGGAGCCCTGGTGGGATATTGTTGTCTCACAAAAAAACAAATGGCATCATACATGCCGTGTCCGTTGTGTCACTGTCTTGGCCGTCTCTCGCTTTCTTTCGTGTGTCCGATTTATATTTTTTGTGGTAGCCAAGTGGGGTCATTGCATTTGACCCATGGCATTCGGAAGCCGTGTGACACTGGAGACGCCACATGGATGTCGCATTTCCAATAAACCTCTTGAAGCAGCCGGCCTATCCTCTCGCAGGAGATAGCCTCGCCAAAGAAGAAGAAGATTAGGAGTGGATCTTGTGCCGGCTTCTACCACATCACGGAGAAGCATTCCACTGTGTATGCACGAAAAATCAGAATGATACGGTGGTGAAAGATCGAGGTTGACAATTTATGGTGCAAATTACCACATAAGGTCATGCCTTTCTTGCAAATTAACATCGTTGATACTTCGTTAATTCGTGTTAACTTATTCTGCGTCTGCTATGTATAATCGCCACTTCTTGCATCATTTTTTTGTTTATTGTATACTTTAATGCTGAAAGTTTCGGTCCTCGAGACCTTGATAAAGCAAATACCATTATTATTAGTATTGTTAAAAAAATTGACCCCACAATACAATTTTATTGGTTTGGGTGGAGGCTGTCTCGCATGTTGGAGTGGGTCAATCACTTGCCAATCATATTACCCCTACAGCGATTGTGATTTTTGGGGCCTGCAAAAGTAACTTTACCCCCCCGGTCATCTTGAACACTGCTTTATTTCAAGCGAAAACATAAATCCAAATATATTGTAAGTCAAATTGATAGAGGAGTTGGAATTCTAGAAAGCAGCGTTGTCATCAATAAAAATTTAAAACCTCCGTGAAATTGGGCCCGGTTATTCGTGCTTCCCCCCACTGGAGAATGTTCCAGCTACATTGGTGGCGCGTCGGTGATGACAGCTGTTTGATGAGTCTTCAATTTTATGTGCGCCAGGTGACACGTCCCATGGGATACCCTAGTAGACAGGATATTTCATTTTAGGGAGTAGCCTCTCATTACCACGATGATTTCACCATTTTCTTAATGGAATGGAATTTTTTATTAAGCCCACGAGGGCCAAAATCTTCCTAATTGAACCGTGCAAAGACAAAGAAAACAATGAATAGTCTCACCCATTGATTTCCACCTTTATCCTGCGGGAAGATTATGACAAGCAGAGCGTCATCTGTGCCCTCAAGTCTCTAATCCCCTCGTGCCATGCGTTACAGGTTTTCGGGTCTCGGGCCGACAGCAAGGGGATGCCGACTACGCCGAAAAAGAACTTCTTCCTGACGGAGGAGCAGAATTCCGTGGAGGAGGAGGTGTCTCGGGAGGGGTCGCCACTGGTCGCGGCAGCTGCAGCCCTCCGTCCCAGCGTCATTTCACCGACGCAAACCAACATCGCCACTATTCGGCCCGACGAGGACACCGTCGCCGCAAAAGTCTTCGACTTTGAACTCGTCACCGCCTCCCTGGCCACCTGCTTCCAGATTCTCACCGAGACAGCCACCATCGAAGGTGAGTGTGGTAGGCCCCTCCCCCAAAATGAAGAACAGACCTTCACTCCTTGCACCACTTCGAGGAACTAAATCAATACGATCAATATATGGTGAAGGCCACCCTTATATTGCTTATACTTATTCCAGATGCCTGAGATGGTTGTCTTGACCTACAGGGAGAGGCGGTTCAGATGATTGAAAGAGAAACAATCAATATATGTCGATGGTCCCCCCAAAAGGAAAGGCGGTGGTATTTTGGAGCGGTGATTAGAATTCGCGAATCGGAAAATATATTCAAATCCGATCATTATATGGTGATGGCTGCCCTAGACAGATAATTTGATGCTCCCAGCGGGCGAGCAGCTGCGTCTTCTCCTCCTCCTCCCCACACTTCGACTCCTCAAATCGTATCCGCTTTCCGTGGCCCATCTATTTTTAGTCGACTGCCATACCTGGCTTCCAATCATATAACTTATCTTTGGGCGGTAATTTTCTGCCAATAGTGAAACTTCGTCTTCTTACTCCAATCATCGTTCATCGCCACTCCAATAGTTGTTCACTAATCACTGTTCGTATTTTAAGTGACCCCTCTCATCCCCTATTTTCAAGCATATCCAAGTGTAAATCTCTTCGACCAATGACTAGGCTATACCGTTCAATACCCACAAGAACGGCGGCATATCGCAATTCTGACATTCCTTATTTGTCACGATTTTTGGTTTCACCAGAGCAGCTGAAGCAGGAACTAAAAGACTATTTTCATTATCTAATACTTGTTATGCTGAAGGTTATGGTCTTCGTGACCTCAATAAAGCCGCTGCAATCATAAGATTTCCCGCCCCCCCCCATTTGCTCAATGGCGCGGCTTAATTAGCATTGTTTGTAACGATTGTGTGTCACCTTTCGATCGCGAAAAAGTTGACTCTTCGGTCGATTGTAACCTTCCATTCATGGTTTACCACATATTTCTGTTTCTCGTCTTATGTGGCCGACCGCCTCGATGGTGATGTTTGTGACCACAGTCGGATGGTTGTTGTATAGCCGGAAGACGGTCCTGTTCGCGTTTAATGGCCACGTGACCCACCTGACTGCCATCCCGTTAACCGTTTCACACCATCAGTCGGGTGTCTGCACTGTTTAATTTACCACATACCCTTTGTGTTGCCAGACACCGAGGCACACCTGAACCGTCTCCTGGAGAGCATCAAATCGGGCATCGAGACCCCCTCCTCGGTCATGCTGCTCTCGCCCTCCTCGCCGCCCCTCTTCGACGCCCGCTCCCTCCGCCGCACGCAAAACGGCGCCCACGCGGCCCCGTCGGCGCGAAGCACCCTCGGGCGCGTCGAATGTCTTGCTCGGTCCGACCGCCAGATCCTCTCCAACGCGAACGCGGGCCTGTTGGTCGTCGCGCTCGACTGTGCTGGGAAGCTGACGCAGCGCTTTCCCTACCTCTCCAAGACCACGCTGGATTGCCTTAGCGAATTCCTGCTCTCCCCGAGTCCCACTCTTGCGAAGCTCAACCGAACAATCTACCACCACGGCAGTAGTCGTCGCTCCAATGTGTCGGCTGGCACAAAGGTAGACGTCGCCAGTTATGATGGCGGGTTCAGGTTGTGGGATCGATTTTCCCACACATTTTTTCGTCTATGTTTGTCTGGTGGCCTTGTCAATAGTCAAAATGAAGTCTTAAATGTAGCGATAGGTCCATCTTGCCTGGAGGTAAACGGGTATTCTTGTGTTGTAGGTACGAAGCACCACATTGGACAGCAGTCTTCAGTCATCTAGGGCACTGCGAGCTCAGAAACTGCTGGATCGCATCCGAGGAACTGCTATTCAGAGCCTCTGCAGGTAAGTCGAAATAATTTACTTGCGTTAGTCACCCAATCCACCGTTAAAATCAGTGCCGAAGCCTTCTCTGGCAAATGAGCATCACGAGCATTAAAAAAAGACATTTATACTAATTCAGCGAGGGCTGTCTTCTCTATCACATAGAAGCCAAAAATGGCCGCTTTATTAGGTTTCCAAGACCCTACCTTGTCCAATTACAAACGTGTTGCATTTGCATTTCTATTGCAGGGTTCTGATGGCCAACAAGAGTTTCGTTGAGCGATTGCTCGCCGAATTGTCACGGAAGTTCTACAATGCCACAACTGAGAGTGATAGGTATGTCACCTCGTTATTCTCTCTCGCCCACAATGCTCTCATTATTATGCAAACGTCCATGTCTTCGACCTGTGCCTATGAACGCGGAGGTGTCGAATCGCGTTGTATATGCGTAATTTGCTGGCGCGCCTTATATGCTCTCCGAGTCATCATACACTTCCAAGGTCACCCCTGCGACCGCCACATTCTATATGACCTGGTGTTTGTGTCACTAGAAAAAACCAGGAGCGGTATCAAAACTCCCTTGTTGAAAGCATTTGCTGACTGAGCGACGTGGACACCAAGACGCCTTTTACAGATCCCAATGCCCGAGCCTCTGATAATCCAATTTTCCCTTAAGCAAATCTTACAACAGTTTGTTTAGCATTACTTTATTGCAACTTTATTTCTACCGCGCTTCTCGGGGGATCATACACAGTGCTTGGGCTCTATCGGTTAAGGAGACGTACATTTTCCACCTGGTGAAGACCGTTGTCTGTCTGTGCGTCAGCAGTTTCCGCTGTCCCGCTGGCCCCGGTGACCTTAGCCCGTATTTCACAAATCACGCGTGTTGCTGTAGCGATTTATTGTGATGTCGCCTTTCAGGGACACCGGCCTGATCTACCAGAATGTCATCCTGACGCTGGGCCAAATGGGCATCGAACTCGCCAGCATTCCCAACACCCAGGAGCTCATTCTGCAGGTCTTCCAACAGAGCCTCAATGCCTCCAGGGTGCCCCTCGAACTCACAGAGAAGATCATAGATCAGTGTGGATGCATGGTCATCGCGGGTTGTGTAAGTTCTGCCAGTTGGGATTTTGTGGGCTGAGGAGGGCCAATCAATTCAATCAGATTTCCTACCAGAGGATACACCGCCTTCGTGGGGGGGTTGTCAGTACGTTTCTGGGGCGTCGAACCCCCGTGTACCTCGCCAATAGAGCGCGAATGCTGACGGGTACACAAGCCGCTGCCGACAGGAAGTCGGGGTCAAAAGAGTGATGTCTAAAACCGTGCGTTTCTTCGTCGAGGAAGATTGAGCTTCATGGAGGCCGCCTTTGACAAATTTGCGTCGGGTGTGATGGGAGTAATGTGCACCACCGGTTTCGATGGAATTACGTCTCTCCTCTTTACACAGCCTCAAGTATGTCCTGCGCGTGATAATATTCAATTACCCGCGCTGTTAGTATCCCTATGAACCCGATTATGTTTATCCCCATGTACCTTTGGAACCACCCAACGTAGCCGACAAAAAATAGTACTAGAGCCTTCAGCGTGAGGCCTCTCTATGGCAACCTGGAAATGGTCGTCTCGATCAGGACTACGCCTCTCTGTTGGCGGGATCGGAGTATGTCTGGACAGAAGTGTGCGTCGGCGCCGGTACTCTCCACGGCTATAAATGTCCTTTGACAAGCAGCCGCTGACTTAATACCCATTCCACGTGTTTTGCTGTTCTTCCTTCCAGATCTGCAAGCCCTGTTCTAGAATTGACGTAAGTTGGCGTGTAGTCCAATCAATCCTTGAAGCACAAAGCACTTGCACACTCCACCCACCATTGTCATCTAATAACATTCATACCAAACCGTTCTTCAACACACCGACAACATCTTGAACTGGACATCGCCAACGAGTTGTCGGACCTCAAGTGGCTTCCAAAAAGCTTCCACGAAGACAGTTCCCACATCTGCCACCCTCTCGGAACACTTTTCAACCAGTACTAGTCGCTTTGGGGTCTAGGCGTTTGAACCATTGGCCCCGGCATCTTCCTCTCTCTCTCACGAGGTGGCGACCAACGGACAGGGGGGATAGAAGGGAGTTTTATCGACGCTTTCTTATTTCACGCACACATAACACCCCTCTCTTGGCCTGAATCACAACCTGACCACCGTATTTGACCAGTGTCCTCGTTTTGTTCTTCCACCCACAGCCGTCGGTGGATCAGCAGATAATGGTTCTTTTCACGGATCGGAGCATCAAATCGGCCAAGCTCTGCATCTCTGGCGGTGCCATTCCCGACCCCTCCCACGAGTGAGTTCCGTTGTGATTGGTTGGACGAATAGTCCGCCGCTGCTTCATTGGCTTGTCCTGGTGGGGGTTGGGGGGGTGGATGACACAATGGAGCGCTCTGAACTCCCTCTAACAAACAGAGACGGATTGTGGTGTTTTTTTAACCCAGCTTTCGAGAATAACAGCGCATTCATGCAACCAAAATGGCCCATTAGAAATGTGCACTTTAAAACAGATCAAAGGGTATTGCGCGCTACTTTCAGAGAGACTGACCACCTCAAACGGACCAATAAAATGCATCACGCTAGCTGATCCAATGACAGTGTCCTGAAAGCAGCCGCCACACCGGAGTGATCTGTGAAGACCATTTTTTGATCTCACACCAAGGAAACTAGCAAAGTGTTGGACTTGCGGTAGAGCGAAACGCTGCTTAATTGTCACTCAAAATTATAATTATTAGGAAGTCAAACCAAAACTGCAGAACTACACGGAAACTATATTGATTGTGCGCCCCTGAGCGATGACCCGGGAACGGAAGATAATAAGAAGACGGGGTGTTAAATTGAACAACCCGAATAATTCGTGTTTTATACAGGGTTGGGGCCGATTTGGAAAGGTGGCCGATAGAGGACTGCGTAGGTGGGTGGGTGGCTGTAGACGCGGCTGACCTGACATGGCCGCCGAGACATTCCGTGAACTTCTAGAATGACCACGTGAGGGAATTAATAAAAATACGAATCTTGGGGAATCACATGCGGGAATGTGTAGGAGGAAACCTTGGTCCCATGAGAAACGACTGTTGTCTGTGAATGACCGATTGAGCAGACCATTGAGAGAAAGGAGATTTTGCATTTTAGAATAACACCGAGGAGAGCTGGGAAGACGGAGAACAAATTATATAATTGCTGCCAGAATTGTTGTAACAGACAGTCAAAACGGTCCTGTTATTAAAAAGTGACGAGTTTTCTTGCGAAAATTGGATGGTGTCTAAGAGGAAGAAAACCGCGGCATTTCGCGAATAACTGTTTTTGGAATTCCATATTGCTTCCCATCTACATGTTGATGATGTTCTGCGTGTACTTGTTTTGAGTATATCTCTCTTTCGAATGGCAATAATCGTGGATCCTGCCCTCGGTATCTTCGGGGCAACAAAGAGCTGGGTGATCACTGGGCGGTCACTTCCGCCCCCAAACTGACGCGGTGACACCGCCACTTACAAAATATTCCAAACAATCGTCATGGTAATATCCATGAAGCCTTCAGACGATTTTAGGCTCAATCCTTAGATTATTGTCGGCTGTTAACACCCCTTAGACAAACTCAATGATTTCTATTGCCTGTTGAGGCCATGAATGTGAGTTGTATGCGATGTTGAGTTGCATGTTCTGTGCTAGTGGCCCATGAGGCGGGACCTTTGAGAGGGACATGTCTGTGGATAACCAGTGATTGGTTCGCTGGTTAAATGATTTGGGGTTTTGAGGATGCATTTACATGTTGCCTGACACCGATGCGCCTTCCTTATCTCACCCCACCAGGCGCCTCTTCCTCTGTGTGGTGAATGGATTCGCCAACATGGCTGCCTGGATCCAGGGCGAGACCGAGCTCAACCTCCTCCTTATCCGCCTCCTCGAACACTTCCTCCAACTGGACATGGAACTTCGACTCGATGCGAAAAATGGCCAAAGCGTGCGTAAACAAAAAAACAACTTTATGTCAAATTATGTCGCACACACCCCCTGGTTACTGTTGTCTCGAGGAGGTTGTGTCCTGACGCCGATGCTTGTGATGTCATCAGCTCCAAGGCGTTCAGATCGGCAACTTGTTTGTTTTAGGTCTCCACTAGATACTACCTAGGGAGCCTGGTGCCCGTTCTGGCCGTAGTAAGTCCACGTGCTTCACATTTGAGGCATATTTCGACGAGGCCAACTCGAGGCTTCTCGCAACTTCGGATTTCACTCCGCCCTTCCGCTCCCTTTAGCTCCTGCATCGTCTGGCGCCAATCGAAAATCCGGACAACCGTCTACAAAAACTCTTCCGCGATTTTTGGCTCTATTGTGTTGTTCAAGAGTTCCTGCAGCCAGAATGCAGTACGTTTCGTCACTATTTTTTATAAAATAATAATACTATGCGCTTTATTGAGGTCGCAAACACCAAAACTTCCGGTATTAAAACTAACAACGAGTTAGATTTACAAGAAAGGCGAATTAAACCCCAGAAGTATATAGGGTTTCGTATCCGCTTTATTCAGTTCACGAAGACCATAACGTTCAGCTTTAAAATTTGGAAAGGCAAGAATAGGTCCACGAGAATTATGAAGAAAGCAAATTGAACCCTCATCCCATGTCAAGTTTGGCAAATGGTGGTCATTGAACGGCCATATCCAAAACGCGCGTCCCCAAAATGCAGCCTGCATGCATTTGCGTGATTTGACTGAACTAGGTTTTCCCCGACACCCCTCTCTACCCCCTACTCATCCCTCACGCCTTCACTCACAACCCCTTTTTCGGTCCAACCTTGTTCTGTGTGCGTGTGTGTGTGTGTTTGCCTCAAATCAATGCTTCCCGTTTCCCCGTTTAGAACAGCCCAACTTGTTGCCGAGTTTTCGTGAAATTGCCGCCAAGTCGCCAACCCTCCTCACCAGAGAACCGCGTCGCTCAGAGCTCCAGTACATCGACTCCAAGGGCATGACACAGGTCTGTTGGGTGTTCTTCTCAACCCAGTTTTATTTCACAACACGGCCTCCTGCAGGAATGCGTATAGACCAGAGTGTGTGGGGGAGGAGGCGGATATTTTGTTGCGTCTTTTCCACGTTATCCTATCGAAATGATTCCCCGCTTCGAATTTACCCACGCTGTCTTTGTCGCTGTACTCGGTTTCATCGCTAGATGGGCTCTATGGCGGCTTTAATGGTGGTGGTGGTGGTGGTTCATTTTGTGACTCCACTGCCTTGGGCACTAAGTGGGCCCGCTATTGGTGTTTCTTTGTGGCATTGAGCTCTGTGGACCCAGCAAAACATGTGCTCGCCAAACTTATTCTCCGGGTTCCTGAACTTGATGTTATTTTAAAACCGATCCCTACAGTCGACCCTCCAGAACCTGCGGGATCAACTCTGCTCCCTGTTGGCACCGACGTCCTCCAAGTCGACGGGTCTCGACCGCCCGACAGCAACCAACATCAAACTGATGAGTGTCGCCCAGACCGCATATCTCATGTCCGTCTACCGCCTGGAGTCGTTGCGGTAAGTCGAGAACAGCCTTTGGAGTTTGTGGTTCTTAATTTCCGTTCATCGGGTTGTCTCGTCAGTTGTCGGTTTAACCCCGTTATTGCTCCCCTTTACCTTGTGGGGTTCCACCTCCCCGGGACGACACTGCGAATGGAACCTCTCAGAGTCACACGGAGACTCTGCTACAAGTGTAGCGGTTAGCATCCTCGCTCTGTTGGTGATGAACAACCTGGATTTGATTCCCATGTCAGACCACCGCGGGTGGCACAGGGGATGCCACAGGGATGCTAAAATATATCCGCGAATCGTCTTGGTAAACCCCATGAAACAGCTTGTTTATTCTCTAGTAGGAAATGGCCTCGCAAATTTGCATTCTCCATATGTCTCTTTCTCCATTATTGAAACATTTTCACGAATTCATTCAACGGCGTTGTGGTTGATTTGTGCGACGTGGACAGTAAATAGTTTAATTGTTATTGCTCTGACCACTGGACTGTGACAAGCGTAAATATTGACGATCAAAACAGGCCTTAGACCATTGAAATACGAGTATGGTGAGTGGGCTATTCTGAATATAGTTTTTAGAAAGAATGGAACCTGTAGGGGGGTTGGGGAAATTACATGTTCGCGTACGTGAATGATAACCTTGATTTAGAAAAAAAAGAGGTAAGTTCTTCAATTCAAGCAAACTTATTTTCTACACCTCCCTTCTAATCCCTCTCTTTTTCTCGTTATTCTTTCCAGCATCGACTACTCAAATGACTTAAAGGCCTTCCACAATATGTTCAAATACCTCGAGGACAGCACGATTCGCGCCGACAAGTCCGGTGAGTGCATGAAGCCTCCCCACCCCCCTCCATATTCTTGTCAATTGCTTATGTTTCCTTTTTTCACCGTCATCCTAAATTAGACATGTGGGCCTGTATCGTGCAGATTGCAGTGCGTATCTTCCAACGCCTCTTACAACGGATCAGTGGCATGGTAGGTTTGACTGTCAACATCCTCTACCCTTTATGTCTCTCCCGTTTTTCGATTAATTCGCTTCACCTTATCTGCCCATTAACGGTCGAGACCAGCGCCCAGACAGGCTTGTGTCTGAGAGGCCAGACGAACTAATTCCGCGGTAAAATTGGCAACCAACGGACCAGTCGCTCGAAAACCCATATTCCAATGCATTCGGGCGGGCGGAGTGAACGAGTTGCGATATGCAGCTGCCGTTCTTGTGGGTATTAAGCATTGCTCGTAGAAGAGAAAATAGAGGATATGGCCGGGGTATATGAGAGGCAATGAGGGGACGCTGCTTGCCATTTTATCGGCGTTACCGAAATTGGCCCTTTGTTGTGATGCCGCGACTAATTTGTTTTCCCTCCTCCTCTTGAATCCCGCCAAGTCGATGGACGCCAAGCGTGATGAGGTCGTGGACATGCATGCTCAATTCCTCCTCGTCAAATTTAACCACACCCAAAAGAGTGTGCGCATTGTTGCCGACCAATTTCTGAGCGACTTGTCACGAGCGTAAGTCATTATCTTTAGTCACTCTGTAGTTGCCTTGGCCTGTTTTGCATTGGCCTTTTGGGTTACCTTAAAGGCGACTTAAGAAGCGGCTTACCCCCTCCCCCCTTGCATTGGATTTTTATTCGTCTTCTTCTTCTTCTCTTTAACACGAACAGATTTCTCAGTTCTGTTTTCCCATCATAAATGGCCGTTTGCTTTAAACCAATCTATCTTATTAAACGGGTTAATTAATTCACGATCCTGTGGATTAATTTTCGAACCGTAAGCATCTCCTATTTCCCATTAACCTTTAATGTTTGCCCTGTGTACGTGGTTGGATATTTGCGTTACTACAGTAGCCGCTCAATGCCTGCTGGCCTGTCCAGTTATTTTTGTTGGTATTTCTGTAACTATTCGACCGCATTATAATGGTGCAGATGGCAGTGTTTAGCGTTAGCCAAATTGCAGTATTTCCGGCGTAAAATGAAAACCAATCCACCTAGAGGAGAAATCGGTTTGGTGGGGGCTTGCTTCTTGGGAATAAATTGGCGTCGCTCGCCAGTTCCACCCGTCGTGGTAGCCCTGAACAGGGAATCGGAAGTAGGTCTCTCAACGGAGCGCGCAACGGACTCACTACGCTAAGCCCTGTATCATCTGGCCATAAATGTCTTGCCTTCGTCATTTGCAGCTTCCCACATGTCATGTGGAGTGGACGCGTGCTTTTCACGATGCTGGATATAACCGAGTTGCTGGCCCAATCTCTGGAAATTGTGAGTCCGATTGCCTTGCGTTCTCTATTCAGCGAAACGCCATTTCTATAGATTTGCGATACGATCTTTCATGCTCACAATCTGACAATCTGTAGTTGCCCAGTGTGTCTGAATCATGCACGTTTAAGGAACAAAAGCCCGGAATTCGACAATTCGATTCTGTCTGAGAAGGCGTACCCAACCGCCTAACCCAATATTGAGAAGAAGGCTAACACAACCCAAATTAGTGGCCCTAAAAAGGGCCGTTTTCACGTTCACTGCAGGCCACAGTCTGTGTCCATTATGCCTTGGCGGGCTTGTCCGTCTTCTTGGGCAGAAGGACGGCCTGGATGTTGGGCAACACTCCACCCTGCGCAATGGTCACTCCTCCCAGCAGTTTGTTGAGCTCTTCGTCGTTGCGGATAGCGAGTTGGAGGTGGCGAGGGATGATGCGAGACTTCTTGTTATCGCGGGCAGCGTTGCCAGCCAACTCGAGCACCTCGGCAGACAGGTACTCAAGCACGGCGGCCACGTACACTGGGGCTCCGGCGCCAACGCGTTCAGCGTAGTTTCCCCGACGTAGGAGACGGTGGACGCGACCCACTGGAAACTGGAGACCAGCGCGCACTGACCTCGTCTTGACCTTTGTTCGTGACTTTTCTCCTTTGCCTCCTTTACCGCGACCGCTCATGATGCTTTCTGATTTAGTGAACAGTGAAGTGATGGTGTCTATCACATTGCGCTCCTTATTTATAGTAGCGTTGTTCGCGAGACGCTAGTGTGAACATTTGCTTAGCTCTGCCCGACCAATGGGAACGCTTAGTTCCTGGCATATGGGGCCTGTGATTGGTTGGATGTGTGATTTTGGTTCAACTAAAAATTAATGTTCAGGTGATTTATAATCACTACCGTTAGTAATTTCGGTCAGTTTTTTGTTAGCTGATTTGACTTCCGTGAATTATTTTATCTAATTTATTTTTAAATAATAATTTTTAAGCTAAAAAAATGAATAATGTAGTTAATTAACTATTAACTTATGCCAAATTAGCAATTCAGACGGCAGTATGTTGTTGGGCATGACACCTACGATCATAAGTGGGAACGCTGGTAAAAGTTTGGTGGTTGTGATTGCTCTCAACAAGGTCACGAGGACTGAAAGGTACAGCGAGTAAATTGGATACACATGGGGGAGCTTTTCTAGTAACTATAGGTGTATACAATAAGTTGCAGGCGGTCAATAGCTTCATAAGTTCATCCTTTCAGTTAAATATTTTACTATACTTCTCCTTTATAATTACTTCCAGAAATGCATAGACAAACTCTCGAGAATTAATGTAAGCTTACTGATTGCTGCATTCGAGTGTCCATGATGGATTAAAACAAACTTGTATCAGCTTAACGCTTACGCACAAAAACAATCGTGTAACCGCCTTTCCTTAAAACGCGGCTACGCTGGAGCCACGGTGGGTTGCGTTGTTGGGTTCTCATAATTGTTGGTTCAAAAGCGATACTGCTCTGGAGGAAAACGCAAGGCGACTTATTTGCTTTCGTGTAGTCCCACACTGTTCATCCATAAGATGTAAAAAAACCATTGGGAGTGGTGAATGTGCGTAGAATGAGAGAGATGCAGTTTTAAGCGGTGCATTGCTGCATCAATTTATTCCCCCCGGTTATCTTATTGATTTCACCTGGTATATTCCTCAAAGTGTTCATATTTTTTTATAAAACGGTGGAACCCGGTAACAAATATTTGTTATCTCCTATTTGCATCTCGTTGTAAAATCGTAAAAGGCCAACAAAACCCGCGCAGCGCATCAAAGCTGGAGGACTGGAAAGACGGGGTTTTTTTTGTTGCGGAATTGTTATTCACCGGCAAGCAAACCCAATATCTTCAACTTCCCCGCCACCAACCCCCTCCCCTCCCTCCCTTCCCTTCCCACACAGGACATGAATCAGGTGCCGCCGGTGTACACGGTCCCAGGCACCGCCTTCCAGCTGGCCATCATGGATACCCGGGAGGACCGACAGCAGATACTCTCGGACTTCGTCAAGTTCTGCACCGGCATCATCGAGGAGGGTCTCGAGTGGGCGCCGGGTCTGGTGCGCTCCCACCTCGCCGAGTACGCCCTCCAGCGCGAGCACTCCTGGCAGGGTCTTCGACACCACACCGGATTGGCTCTCGCCACCGAGATCATCTTCAACTACAGCGGCTCCTTCAAAACCCTCTCCCATCACGTCCTGGTGCGCCACACCGCGTTTATGTGTGTAAAGGAGACACGACAATAGGCCATTTAAAGAGTTTGGGATTGCTAGCCCGCTCAACGGCACAGGCACGACTGTTTCCGCAGTCGGACTGGCGACATGGGGTGGTGGACCTGATAAAGTCACGTGACACCACCTGATTTGTCGCGCGTATATCACGCCACTCCACGTTGTTGAGTCACCACACATCTAAGTGCTCTAAATTTAATATTTCCACCAGTTATTGCACCAGTTATTGTTGCAGCTGTTGTTCTGCTCGAGCGCATCGAGACGGCGGAGTTGGGGGGGGGGCATACATTTCATGCGAACGATCGATATCAACGAGGCTGCATACCCAGCCTTTGTGTCTGCGTTCATAGGAAATAAGAGAACCATCGGGTTGCTCAAAAGCTGGTTCTCCCAAATTGAAGAGTGTGGGAGTAGCCTAATTCAATTAGTAGCAAGGCCCGCCAATCACACGGTGCACTCGCCAGTGAATGAAGCGCCAATGATTTTGTGGCTGTCAATAAATCATTGTAAAGTGTTTTTTTTGTTTGTTTTCAACTATAGCCCGCGGGCTTGGACAAACGACCCAACTGCGCGAAACGGGACTATTCGCATTTCGTTTGCACTCTCACGCTTCGTAGTGAATTTCTCGGAAAGGTATGCTTTGTGTAGTATCGCCGTTATCAACTTCCCTGTACAAGGAAATACAGCCCACGCAGTACATATACACACACACACACACACACACACGAAGCAATTGCTTGATTTGGGCCACGAGGACCACCAATACTGTCATTATTTAAATGTACAGCAAATTAAACGGGTAGTGGTTGGTGGGTCAGGGGACTGATAATACTTACAATAAATATGTTTATTTGTAAGCTACACCTATTTGTTCCTTCTGTTATTTTTTTATTTTTCAATTTTCGATAAATTTGGAATTTGCTAAAAAATGTGTAAGGTTAAATCGCGTGGAAAGCAAGGCAAAGGACCTCAAAATTACATCTCGGCCAATGCAAAATGGCGTCCATTTTGCCTTATCCATATTGCGCGCGCCTCAAAAATCGATAAGAGTGTGGTTAATGCATAAAATGAACACTATAGCGAACCGCGCCTTTTTTCATTCGTAATAGCGTGCATGTTTGCCTAAACTATACTCCATTGGTGCGAAAAGGGCAAAGAGGTCTAATACAATTGTGCACCTCGTATATCCTTGACCAAATGTCTGCAAGAATCATTCACACTTAAAGACAACGAGGAAGAACCGCTTTTTAGGGAGTCGCTCTGGTGATATCATTTAGGTGCTTCATTTTAGGTCACTGAACTTCTCAAAGAAAGGAACAATTTGCAACAGATTGTTTCGACGGCAATTCAAAATTTCGAAAAGGCCTGTCTCAACGGTATGATTTCTCATACAACTCTCACAACTGTCGCTCTTAACCCGAATTAAGTAAAGCATCTTTGAGTGTCAGTGATGATCCCTAGTGGCTCGGGTTGCTACGCTTCATGTAACCGCAACAGAATCGCACCTCAGACAACATCGGCGTTTGAAACGAAACACGAGCACCTAATTCATCTTCTCTGACCTGGACTCCCGATTCGTGATATTCATGAAGCCGCTTCATCATCTCGCAGGAGATAGTCGCCCCTTGAAAGAAAAATGCTCTCTCCCGAGTACTTTGGGCAATACAGAAGTGCTATTAAGTGGGAATATCGCATAGCCGAGGGGTACTTTAACACGTTGTTCGTGTTGAACACTGCATTCGTGTCATTCAACGCTGATCTGCCGTGGTGTGCCTGAAACACACGGGGTTGTTGTTGTTGTTGTTGTTGTTGTTGGTAGTGGTGCCGGTATCTGTCCTGGTTCTTCTTATTATTGCGCTTTCCTTGGTGTCGCGCTGTTCCCAGCTGCCGAGCGTGGCGACCCCCTGAACCCCAAGAGCGCCACATTCGAGGCAATCGAGCGAACTCTCTACACCCTGACGGCTCTTTTGGTTGCCCGCGAGGACTACTCCGGCCCATGCGGCGCCACCGAGCTAGAAGGCAGTAGAACCCTCGAAGCCGACCTCTTGTGCTCCTCCTGTGATGGCACTGGCGGCGGCAGCGGCAGCTTCTGCAGCACGGGAACCAATGAAATGCAGCGCAACCAGGCCTACGTTCTCCAGGGTGCCTCAGTACGCCGACTCGTGCAGCAGCTTTGCAGAGCCCCCCTGAAGCTCTTCACTCAGTTGATGCTGGAACTGGTGACCTCCTGCTGGTACTGGCTTCTCTCGGCTAGGCCCGAGCTGACATTGCAGGTACGCGGGTCAGAACTAGTCGGTGGTTGCAGCCGGCTAACACCTCGGGTTGATAGTGAGAGAAACCCGGCCTTTAGCCTGAAAAAGGCATGCAACTTCAGAAATGTGGAAAAACAACCATACATTTTGCAACAACCCAATGTATCCCACTCACCCCGTGGACCAATCAGAATTTCGAGATTTCCAAAAAAATGGCAGCAACGTATGAAAAACTGTTCCATTCGAGATACTCTTGTTTTGGCCTTAAAACATGTTTCTATCTGACTCATGAGCTTATCGCTGATTGACGGAACGGCTACATCGTCCTTTGTGAACCAAAACCGCATCTATTCAAGCATAATCGCGTCGTAGATTTTTTTAAATGCGATCTTTAAATAATCTTTAATTTGACAAATTACAAGTTTTTGCGAGATCGCTGATGATCAAAGAAGCAACAGTGTTTACAGCTGGCAATTAATCTCATTTTATCGTCAACCCGCGTGAACCAATTACGACAGACTGCGGGGAGGAGAGACAGGCGGTGCTGTTCCGCGCTGACTCCTTGCCGAATGACGCAAGAGTGATGAAGCTGTGATCATGGGCCCGGTGGGGCTGGGGACGTGTCGCCTATATGCATTCTTGCCTACACTCTTCGATCAAGTGCTACTAACTGGGACATCCATGAGGTCGTCTCATATTCTAGTCGAGTAGGTTTTCCGAACGATTGCCTCAACACGCGAAATCCTTCTTGTCTTATTTTAGTTCACCAGCGAACTGACCGCGGCGTGGAAGTACTCCGTTGATGAAGGCATGGGCGCGTTTGCCGTTGAAACGGAATCCCTCAAAAAGTCCAGTCCCCTCATAATGTCTGTCAGCGGAGAGCCTTCCAACGCCTCCGAATCCTACTGTCTTCCTCACCGCCTGTGGGCCGATGTGTGTCACTTTGAACCGCGGTTCACATTAAGCCCACCACCCCCCACCAAACAGATGCCAATGTCTTTTCTGTGCTCATTTTAGTTTTTATCGGAGCGCCTCTACGTTGCCCAGTGTTCGAACCAAGAAGAAGTGAAGCTCTTCATCAGTCTCCTTCAGCACAGTCTCTCGGGTGAAGTGGGCTACCTCACTTGCAGCGGCAGTGGTCCCACTGACCACACTAACCCCTCTTCCACCCCCTTCCTCGTCAGGCCAGTTCGCCCACGCCTATCGCGAGCCATCACCGCGATGGGAGTGCGTTTCCGCCTAGTCAAGATGACCCTTGGGCTCCTCCACACCGCCGAGTCGGCATGCATTTCTTCCACGGCATCGGGTGGCACCCAGGTGGACGTGGTAGACAACCTCTCGACGGGCAGTGGCACCACGGCCATCGGGGTAGGCGTATCGACTAATGTCTCGCCGGCATCGATCGGACAAGGTGGCACCATGGGTGGAGCCGTCTCGACGGCGGGCACTTCAACGTCGACGGGAGCTGGCGGCGGCGGCGGCGGTGTTGGTGCTGGGACAAGCGGCTCCCTGGCTACTGGGGAAGGGCTGCGTGGACCTGCTTCGGGTGCCTGCTTCGCAACTGCCCTCAAGCTCCCACCCATCGTTAGACTGGCCCTCAGGGAGAAGGTCTACTCAACCATCATCAACTACTTTAGGTGAGGGTTCCTCCTCCTCCTTCTCCTCCTTAATCTTCTTTGGGGCGGCTAGCTTCTGCCAGAGGCTGAGCCGGCGGTTTCTCGGATGGCGCGGATCGTAGCCGCCCACGCGCTGCGATCGGAGGCAGCCAGGTTAGAACAGATAGTGATCCAGTCGCTTCCCGTCGACCTTCTGTAGTTCTTAGCGCCCCACGCCCTCCTTGATGGTGCTGATTCACGTTGTCGACGAGTGTCAAGAGATCGCGCGCGTATGTACCTTATCGGCAGTCCCATCGCTCGCGGCGAGATAAATTTGAAATTTAAAATCCCGTAAAATCAAATTCGCTGTAAGGGCTATTGTTGGTGGCCGAGGTCGGGTTTTGGCGGTTTGCGAACAGGTCTGTGTTTTCTCTTGTGTGGCCAGCCTGGAGCCCTGCTATCCCGTTAAAACGGCCGCGCTCCTCCGCGAGGACATCCAGGTCCTCATCAGCATCCACAAGTCCATTGTCTCCGAACGTCGCTACCTCAACTCGCGCCTTCTAATTAGCGAGGAGGCGGAGGCACTCACCCAAATCTCGGTGCATGCCGGAGCCTCCGGTGTCCAGTTCGCCCCCGATCGAGTTCCCCAGACGGCGGTAGGGGGGCCACAGCCTTACCCAGTGGCGGTGTCTCGTCGCGACGGCAGCACTGTCACGGCAAACACCATCTTGCCGGCGGGCCACGCCGTCGTGACGCGCTGTTCTAGCTTCCACAACACGACTGCTTCCACGGTGATTGGCGCAATGACCAGTCCCATCGCGACTCAGCGCTTCAAGGCGGGCACAGTCGTAGCCTCTTCGATGACCAACACGAGCAACGATGTCAACTCGTATCCCTATCCATCGTGCCCCTCGAGCATGATGAATAGTGCGGGTGCCAGTCAGTTGAATCCCTATGCGACTTACGCCGGCACCGTTTCGCTCATGTCAAAGCGATCCTCCGCAACCGGTGAATTTGCATTGTTACTCATTTGTAATGAGTAACCTGGTTTTTATACTTATCACAACTGTTTCATCAAACACAGGCAAGCGAGCTCAAACCTCAAAAGCTAGCGAGGAGGTCATTCAGTCGCTTTATATGCGAAAGCGACTCCTTATGATGCTTCTATTGGTAAGTCGGTCAAATTTTGCAAGGTGATGATGGTTATTTCCATGATGGCTAAAGAGACCGTTTTTGGGGGGTTTCGCGACTAGGCAACGGAAATCGAACGCCTCGTCGTCTGGTACAACCCACAGGGTCGCGCCGAACTGATGCTCCAGGCGGAGTCAGACATTGACGTCTGGCTGCGAAAACACCTTCTGCGAGACAAGAACCCCGGCAGTTGGGCCACACTCGCTTGGGAGCTCTGTCCGGCGGCCGCCATCTTCCTCCAACAACGGTGAGCCGCTCATTCCCCACATCACACCCCTCTTTCCCAATTTCTAACTCCCACGTTCGCCAGCGTTTTCACGGGACGGTTGACAAAACTTGATTCGGCTTCATGATGTTCTTCTTTAGCAGATCCGTTGGTCTCTGTACGGATACTGATACATAATTTCAATTTTAATCCTCTCGTTCCCACAGCTTCCGCGGTTCCGATCTGATTCGCGAAGAGGTAACTCGCCTCGTACGCCAATCGCCGACGCTGGTCGCCCACATACCTGCAGCCCTTCAGTACCTGGCCACGCCTTCCAATCTCGAAGCTGATGTTCCCGAGGTGAGACTGGCCAATTTAGCATTTGCTTGATGTACCCCTGTGCGTCAAGCAATCGTTCCACGGTCTTGATGAATTCTTATAAGATTCGTGTAACTGGAGCCCCCCCCCCTTCACCACCATTGGGCCGTTTGAGGAGTCGGAGGCAAAGCACTCCTGGAAATACATTTGTCTGTAATGTTTGCCACCTCTACTACTGGTGTTAAGGCAATCGGATTGGTTTGCAAACTTTATTGTTCTATCCGCCTCGCCTATTTATACGATTGGATGTGAACGAATTGTCCTCTTTGTTCTTTGTGGCAGCTGCCCCACGTGCTCTCTTGGTCCTCGGTTCCTCCGGTGTCAGCGATCTCCTACTTCTCCCGCGTGTACCCCCAGCACCCGCTGACGCATCAATATGCCGTCCGGGTTCTCAAGGGCTACGCCCCCGAAACCCTGCTCTTCTACGTTCCGCAACTGGTTCAAGGTATCCGCTACGATAAGGTTAGTTGCCAACCACTCGTTAAGAAGTTCGCGTCACCAGAGTGATGACTGATTACGACTCACGGTTTCCTGCCGTTTTCAGCTGGGCTACATGTCCGAGTTCATTTTGAGCTCCTCCGTGCGTTCTCCGTTGCTGGCGCATCAACTGCTTTGGAACATGAAGACAAACGCCTACAGGGACGATGAGGGTCGAGATAAGGACCCCGAGATCGGATCCCAGTTGGAATGGATGTCCGAGGAGATCACAAAACGCTTCTCGGGGCCTGCTCTCGAGTTCTACAAACGAGAGTTCGATTTCTTTGACCAGATTACAGGCGTCTCCGGCGAGATCCGGCCCATCCCCAAGGGCCCCGAACGAAAGAAGGCCTGTCTGGAGGCGCTCAAGCGTGTCAAGCTGCAGCCCGGCTGCTATCTTCCCTCCAACCCCGACTCAGTTGTCCTCGAGATCGACTACAACTCGGGCACGCCGATGCAGTCCGCCGCTAAGGCGCCCTATCTGGCCCGGTTCAAGGTCGCGAGGTGCGGCATCGCACAGCTGGAGAAAGCCGCCATTGAAGCGGCTTCTGCGGCGGCAAACGCGACCTCCAACCCGAAGCAGTCGGGAGCATCGGAGGCCCCAATACTTACCAGACGCGATTCCTCTCACTTATTCTCCATCAAGAGCCCCTTGTAGGTGTCTCGAGTCATTTTTCTGTGAAAATTATCTTTCTGATGGCGGCTTAATGCGCGTCATTTTGTCCATCAACATTTTGTAGCACTCGCAATCGACGCCAGACGAGCACATCTAGTCAAGTAACTTCTGGAAAAGGCGAGAGGAAGATTTCGAAGAATATTGTTGATACCAATAACCAGTTAGTGTCGAATCCACCAACGCCCAAACACTGGCAGGCCTGTATCTTTAAGGTTGGCGATGACGTACGACAGGTGAGCTCATCGCAAATCACATCTACTTAATGATTATAAGTAGGCGTAAATTCCCAACGGTAAATGTTTTATTTCCTTTATAGGATATACTGGCTCTTCAAGTGATACAGATTTTCAAGAATGTTTTTAAGCAGTGTGGCCTGGAATTGTATCTCTACCCGTATCGTGTCATCGCAACTGGTCCTGGGGTACGCTAGGATCACTGAAAACTCCTCTTCCTGCTGCATAGTACACAATTTAACACTTCTTTTCTTTCCCTAGTCTGGGGTGATTGAGTGTGTGCCAGACAGCAAGTCTCGCGATCAGATTGGCCGACAGACCGACAGCGGAATGTACGACTACTTTCTGAGCATATTTGGCGATGAAACAACGCCGAATTTCCAAAGAGTAAGCATATCCTGTGCCTGGAATATCTCTGCACTTGTGCAGCCAATAAACTGTTACCTATTGGAGATCCAGTCTTCCCAGCCTGGCGCAGGTCTACAATTCTTTTTTTTCTGGCCTTTGTCTCTCATCGATGAACTGTAGCCACGATTAAAATTACAGGCCTCTCCCGACTTTTCAAGTGGGAGAACCGACCCAAATACCCTTTTGCCCTACATTATATTTATTCATCGTTTATTGATCCTTATTATTTCCGCGCAGGCTCGCCGCAACTTCGTCGTCAGCATGGCCGCTTACAGTGTCGTCTGCTATCTCCTCCAGATCAAGGATCGCCACAATGGCAACATCATGCTCGACAAGCAAGGCCACATTATTCACATTGGTCAGTGATTTTGGCATGCATTCCCCAAACAATCATTCGTTAAGTGTTCATTTTCGGAGGATGAAAGTAGGAAAAACAGCGTTTCCTTAGTTGTCGTCGTCGTTGCTGTAGCGTTTTCTCAGGCTCTGTACGGCTCCTTTAGTGGACTCTTTCCGGTTGAGTTTTCGCTTTTGACGGGGTTGGACAATTATTTGAGTAAAAATGGACATTCAGAGCCCGTCTCGGCCTGACTGGATTTTAATACTCATCTGGATGATGCCTGCGTCGAAGCTTTGAACTAGACGCGATTATATTCGTTGATAGAACTGATAATGTCGCAGATTGGCCTCAAAGTTTTTAAATGTAGTCGTTCCGAAGATCAAAATCGAACTGCCCTCCGAAATTACACGAAGTCGCTGAAAGCGTGCGACAACAATCCCGATTATTCGCCGTTCTCCCGAGCGAAGGCGTTGCTCCTCAACTCTGCCGCGGCGCGGATGTCTTTGCCTGGGATTTAGGCGAGACTTGGGTAGGCCGAACCTGCCCACGTAAATCGAAATGTCTTTACGCTTGAACTGTAGGAATTGGATCTGAACACCTAAATAAACATGCGTGATACCCGATTACATACCTAATCTAATATGTATTACATTATCCTCATTTAAATCACCGCTTGTTTGCAGACTTCGGTTTCATGTTTGAAAGCAGTCCTGGCGGTAACCTGGGCTGGGAACCCGACATCAAGCTGACGAAGGAGATGCTGATGATCATGGGCGGCACGACAGACAGTCCGGCCTTCCAGTGGTTCGAGCAGCTCTCGGTGCGCGCCTTCCTGGCCCTCCGCCCCTACCGGGAGGCCATCGTGGCGCTAGTGAGCGCGATGCTCGACTCCGGCCTGCCCTGCTTCCGCGGCCAGACCATCAAGCTGCTGCGGCAGCGCTTCATGCCCGGCGCGACGGACCGCGACGCCGGCACCGCCTACATCCGATTGGTGCGCGCCTGCGTCGACCACTGGCGCGCCAAATCCTACGACATGCTCCAGTACTACCAGAACCAGATCCCCTGCTAGAGAACCCCCTGTCCCCTCCCCCCTACCACAAAGATGCCTTGGTAGATTGGTGTGTGTATAATGGCTGTGCTGCACTTGTAGACGCCGCCACCCCCTCTGTGTTGTTGCGGTGATTTTGTTGTGTTTTTCTGATTTAAATAAAGACTATTTATTCCAGTGGCCTGTTTTGAGGTGTGAGGTGAAACAGAACAACAGAAGCGCGCCTCTTTCGTTCATAACGCTAATTTCTGCCGCTCTCCCCATCCCATCCCACCCCACGCCGCGATTTGTTTAAGTCCTTTTTGAGGTCGTCGGGCACGTATAGAAGGAATGCAAACATTAAAGCCCCCTTTCCCTCGCAATCTCCCGGCAATTTTTGGCAGTCGTGTCTAGCAGTCCAGTTTCAACTGGGGAAACAAAATAAGCATCGGTTATTGGTTGGAGAATTATGAATGGTGGACGACTTTGGATTGTTACTAGCGTCTCCGAGACTTATGGCGCTAGGAACATTATTTTAATACTGATTTGTTTGAACCTCGGCAACACTCTAACAGTCGAAACCAACTAGTAAGCAGTTTATTGATGGAATGGTGACCCTTCCTATTTGACCTAACACGGTTGGACTGTCGCCGTTTGCACACGTTTGGGGGTTCTCGGCTAGGTCGAATCGACCGGCCACTCGTTGTCGTTTCTTAACCAACACGAGGGGAATGTTTCGCTCCTTCACTCGGCCCAGTCAGTCAATCACAGCAGACAACCACAAACACCGGCTGTAGATGGTCGAAAATTATGTTTCTTGATTTCAGGTTTTCGAGTCGTCGGGTTATGGACCCCGATTTCGATTAGCGGTTTAGCAGTCTATTTCGATCGATAAGTTGTAGATGGTGGTCACGATATACTATACATTACAGAAAATAAATAGCGCATTAGTCCTCCGATACCACACGAACTCGCTTGCTCCATCCTTCCGAGGGTTTCGGCACCGAGACGAATCTCGTAGGCCGACAAACCGGTGTCGCCTAGTTACCCTAGGAATGCTTCCGGTGACCCCCATGGCAATTTTTCATTCATTTTCACAGTCTCGTCTCCATTTGCTCCTCCTCCCCTCTTTCATTGGTGGTGTCTGAGGTATATCCGATTGACAGGTTGGTGGTGGCAAACGGCAACTGCCGCCAACTTTTTAACGCCCCTTTGTCCCATCTCCCACGGAAAGAATATTTCCATGGTCCTGTGGTCGCGTTGGCTAATTATTCTTCTTATAACTACTGTTATTGGCCAGGAGGCAACCAATTGGAAAGCGGTAAATAAGTTCGCAAAGCGACTAGGTCACCGTCGTCTACCAACCGCCTGACCTCTAAGAAGCCTTAAGAATGGATAGATCTCGTCTCCATTTTAAAGTACCCGCTACAGACTTGAAGTGGTCACGCCTATTCTCTGACTTACCGTTGCTATTGAATTGTTTCAGCCCGCGTCGATGCTTTGCTTGACATCGAGTGACTGCCTTCAGGGCGTGAATTCGGAGGAGAAGGTCTACACATTCAGAGGAGTCATCGAGTACTGGCACTATGGCAGTCAGGGGGTCGACGATAGGGTGAGTGGATGCGGTCGAATGTTTCCAGTTTTAGGGTATCTTCGCCTCGTAGTATCCACATGTCGCAACCATAGGTTGATATAGGATGAACGGCCGCACGCACTATGAGAGGGTTTATCCCTGACCTTGGACCCGAAAGCGTTGTGCGCAACCGTTGGATTGATCTTTCGGGGATTGCTAAATCCTGGGACATACTCGACCGAATCACCGTTGATTTGTTGGGCTGGGAATAGAGTTCGGCGGTCGTCGGCATGTTTACCGCCAGCCAGAGCGCCTTTGCAACATCCTTATTTTGCTTAGAATAGGTTGTTGGGACATCTCCGGAACAGCGATGTTGTCCATCATGCAGCTGAACAACACCGGAGAACGAGAACAGCCTTGCCTGTCACGCCTGCGTTTGGGGGAATTCTTTTGGCTTTTTTTTCATAAAATTTCGCCTCTCTCGATGAGTATCGTGACGCCAGGTGATTCTCATGTATTCCGAGCATTCTGTCGGCTTCCAGAACCGTCTTAAGGTAATATCGGTTGACCGAATCTACAGCCGCTAGAAGTTAATTGAAATCTGCCATCGTTGGCTGTTATTCGTCAGATGATAAGGCTCTGGCCGACGTTATTTTCCACGGCGTCGCGCTGTTCCTAGCCGCGTTAGGGCAGCCAGTTGGACGGACATTTTTTATTGACTTCCACGCCTTGGAAGTTCACTGGGTGTAAGCAAGCAGATTTGGCGCTATGGCAACGGAGAGTACCTGTAGTTTGGTCGGCAGTTTAAAAGCGGCCACGTTGATGTCTTTTGGGGCGCGTCAGAACCGCGTACTTTGCTTCGGTCAGCGCACCCGACAGCCTTCAATTACGTAAGTCGAACGCAACAGTCGTGCTAGTAGGTTTGGCTGGCTTTGTATCCGTCCTTGTGGGACCACACCAACAGACGCTTCTTGGGACGCCGAACACGTGTTAGAGCTTTTGTTTTCTCATAGTTCCATCACAAATGTGCCACGTGCGCTGATTCGAAGGACCAGTGCAGGCATTCCAGTCCCCGCTTAGGGACTATCAGAGGAATATGGAAAAGGCGATCCTCGGAAATATCGGCTCCTCCGCTGGCATAACGTCGTTTGTTCTGCCCTCGATGGACCAGAGTTGCCAGTTTACCTGCTGTGCACTAGGTAGCACTTGTCATATGCGCCAGGCACCTTTAGTTGTGTGATGTCAGAGTTTGATGGATGAAGCTTTTCGAAGCAGCCTACGTTGTATTCGTATCGCGGTTATATATTGCAGCAGGCAATTCGTAGCTTTGAGGTTCCCGTGAAGCTCGTTTGGCCTGCCCACCGACCAATATAGAAAGGCAAGCTGGGGCTATTTGTGTAACCCAACGCCGAGAAAATCACCCAAAGTGTTCGTTAATTGGCTGATATTGTTTTTTAGGGCTGGGGGTGCGGATACCGAACACTGCAGACGATGGTGTCTTGGTTCAAACTAAACCTCTCGCTGCAGTCGACATTCCCCGACATCGTGGACATTCAGTCCAGCCTCGTAAAGATAGGCGATAAACCAAAGTCCTTTCTCAATTCACGCGAATGGATCGGTTCCGTGGAAGTCGGTCTAATTATTCAGGATATAACAAATGTAAGAAGCGATACATCGTAGCTAGATGTCCTTTCCCAATATGTCTTTTAGACTGATTATCGTGTTGTGCACGTACCCGAGGGAGATTTCAAGGAGGAGCATTTGACAAATATACGCAACCACTTCAGACAATCAGGTTCCCCCATAATGATGGGTATGTTCGTATTGCAAAGTTCCAAAACCAACTCACCCACCGCACGCCACTGTCGAATTTATTTATAAGTCACCACTAAATGTAAGCTAAAAGTTGGATTGGCATTGAGTAACAGCGCAATCAAGGGTAAATATTAGGCACACTGGCGAGAAACAGGACAGACTTGATGTTGTTCAAATCCACCCATTGTGATCTTTACTTAGGTGGAAGCACTGATTGCTCCTCCAAATGCATCATTGCCATGAGGGAGGCCTTGGAGGGGGGCCAATCGGCTTCTCTTCTCATTCTTGTGAGTATCTATGTATGTGTTTGACCAAGTTGCCCGCGCCGAATGGTTTCACTCCTTTGTTTTCCTTTGCAGGATCCGCATTATTACTCAGATAAAGAAGAACCAAATAGTTTACAATTACTATGGGATGAAGGATGGCTCAAGTGGTACAACACAAATGATTTACTTGAAACCAATTTTTACAATATGTGCATGCCACTGGCATTCTGTGTCTAGATTGCTGCAGTTAGGATAAAATATAAACATGACACAAACAATGCGGATTTTGATATCTCTCTTAGGGAAGGTCTTTGCAATACTTGTCATACATCTCTCTCAGGATAACGTAGGAGTCCCTGTAGCGCTCCTCGTTGTCACGACAGGCTGCTTTCCACCTAAAATATTTAAAAATCGTAAGAAAATTCAATCAGCTAGACATGTTCGGTGAAAATTATTTATAGAAGAAGCATACTTTCGTCTAATTTCGCGCCAGCGGGTGATATGCTGTTCTAGAAGACCTTCTGGAGACATTTCTTTGGGTGGATTCTGCATACCAAAAAAATTAGGTGACCGGAGATACTACGACGAAGGGAATACAAAAAGACCACTGCTCACTTCAACATTAATAACGAAAGGCTGGCCGGTGGACGGTAAAGGTTGGGGCACCCGAACTTGATTGTCGCTCAGGCCATCGTTTGGTTTAGGGAGGGCATAGTGACAATCGGGCAACTGATCTGCACCCTATAAAGATGGTTAACAGACATGAGTCGATTCAAAAATAAGATTGGTGAGGTGGTTAATACCTCACGCTCCTCTTCGTTTGGTGGAATATCACTCCATGCAGCTTTATCACTTTGATTAAGATTTCTGATCCATGCACGTGCCATAGGGTACAATGATGCATTTTCACCAAATTGGCCAAAATCAACACTTCTTTCGAATACTTTTATTACAAAAGACTCTAAAATATTAAACGAAAAGATAAAAAAAATACCTTTATATGTGTCATCATCATCCGAAGCAGGACCCCTTTTCCGGCGCTTCAATTCACCATTAACACTTTTGTACAAAGGTGAACGAAATTTATCCTTCTCAAGCACTTCTTTCCGGTTCAAAGATTCATCTTTATATTTGAGACTCTCTTTGCTACGGAATATTAGCAGTTGGAGACCTTACACTTTTTCCGGATTTTCTTTATAAGCAACCAGTATCTGATCTAGATTTTCACGCGCAAGGGAAACATCGGCTTCTAAACGAAAGCATTTATATTAATAATCGTCAAACCGTCAGGTTCTGGCCACCAAACCCTATCATTCCAGTTGGTCGTCATTTTAACTTCTAAATATTTTAAAAGGTTTATGTACTTAACGCTAACTAAAACAAGACATATGCAGCCAAGACGATTAAACGAGTTTCCAAATGGATATACAACCTTCCAACCATTTAAACCGGTCGTTAAAAACAAACATAATTTCGAAATCAAAATCTAAATACCTTTACATTATTTTTAATGGTCGGTTATCTTCGGTAAATGTCGTCGCCTCTGCTTCTTAGTTTGCCGGTTCAGGAGACATGGTTTAAGCTCTTACCGTATAAAAACCTTTGTCCACGCCTGTATAATTCCCATTATTGTATTTTTCTCCCCAGTGATTTTTCCCGGCCTGAAATGTTCTCACTTTTTAACATTCCGTAGACATTTTAAAAATAATCTCGTTTTCTAGTGGCCTGCCTATGCTCTCTAGCCAAGGGACCATCGTTTAACGCAGTGTTCCGCAAACTTTTTAACTCGCGACACACTTGGGATATCTGAAAAGTTACGCGACACACCTTAAGTCAAAAAAAAATTTCGTTTAAATTTTTTTTCAACGTGTTTATTTCTAATGCGATAAGTGGGCTTGCTTTCGAGAGCAAATAAGATTCAAACGGGGCTCTAATGTTGACAAACAAACACTTATTTGGTCGTCTATTCGAAGGAGTCGCGCTCTCTTTTTTGATTTGATTTCAGTCAAAGCCGAAAATCCAAATTCACAACACCATGAAGACGCGAACGGCAAAAGGATTTTGACTGCTTTCAAACTGAGAGCTGAAAACAACTGCTTCAAGGAGAGCCAAAATTCGTCCAAACTTTTTTCGGCGAATCCCAGTCGATGGAATTTGTCATTTCTCAACTCGATCAGCTCTTCTTCCTCTTGACACGATAGATTTTATGTCTCGTTGCTTCCAAACGGGTTGATCACCCAGTCATATTCAAAAATACCCTTCGAAACTTTGCTTTTCCATAGCGTCAGTTTTTCATCAAACGATTTCAGTTTGCATGTCGATGAGATAATGTTTTCTGATGGTCCTTGGAGGCTCAAGTTGAGAGAATTCAGTTTGTCGAACAGATCAGAGAGAAACTGCACTTTGAGCCACCAACGCTCTTCACGAAGATCGAATCCAAAATTTGTTTCCTCGACTTCCAAGAATGCAATTACTTCTACTTTGAGATAAACGAGACGCTTCAAAACTTTTCCTTTTGACAACCAGTGAACCTCGGTGTGGTAAAGCAGCGATGTGAAGTCGGAATCCATTGCATCATACAGTTGTGCGAAAATTCTTGAATTAAGCGGCCGAGACTTGATGAAGTTCACTACTTTAATAGCTTGATTCAATACTGACTGAATTTTTTTCGAAAACCTTAGATTTTTTGAATATTTTTCAAAACTCTCGCGACACACCTGGGCACCTCTCGCGACACACAGTTTGCGGACCACTGGTTTAACGTCACTTCACTAGTTGTACACAAATCGCCGCTCGTATATTAACTGACCCCTCCTATCCCATCTTTTCAAGTTTATCCAAGTGTAAATCTCTTCAACCAATGCGATTCGGTCATTCCTTATTTGTCCCGATTTTTAGTTTAACCAGAGCAGGTGAAACAGGAACTAAAAGACGATTTTCATATCCAGTACTTGTTATACTGTCTTGTTTTATGCTGAAATTTTTTGTCCTTTTTGATCTGAAACACACGCCGTTCCCGTTAAACACGATGTCGAACATTTCATACGCACCCGAGGTCCCCCACAGTCTTGCAGTTACCGCAGACTCGCCCCCGAGAGAAGACGAATCGCCGAAAAGGAATTCGATAAAGTGCTGGCTCTAGGAATTATAAGACTGTCCTCTAGCAGCTGGTCCTCTCCTCTACACATGGTCGCGAAAGAGACTCAAGGGGATTGGAGGCCTGTGGTGATTTCCGGGCCTTAAACACAGTAACTGAACACGACAATTACCCAATTCCCCATATCCAAGATTGCGTTGCCTCCATTCATGGAAAAACTATTTTTTCAACCGTCGACCTCACGCGTGCCTATCACCAAATTCCCGTCGCAGCAGAAGACATTCCCAAAACCGCCATCAAGACACCGTTTGGGTTATTCGAGTTCTTGCGAATCCCTTTTGGTTTGCGGAACGCCGCCCAGACCTTCCAGGGTTTCCTTGATTCCATTTTTCGCGGACTAGATTATGTATTCGTATATGTCGACGATATCTTGATCACCAGCACGACACAGGAGGAACACCTAACACACGTAGAAGAGGTTTTTCGGCGTCTTTATCACAACGGCCTAGTAATCAACGAGAACAAATGTTTTTTCAACTCGTCATCGGTTCAGTACCTCGGACACCTGATTTCTTCCAAAGGATGTTTACCCCTGCCCGAAAAGGTCAAGGCCGTCTCAAGTTTCCCAGTTCCCAAGACTCGCCGCCCGCTGCGTCGGTTTCTAGGGATGATTCATTTTTACCGCCGTGTCATACCCAATTGTGCCTCCATCTCTTTGCCCTTACATGCATTGACCGGTGGAGCCAACGGACCATTAAACTTGACAGATGATCAAGTGTCAGCCGTGAGTATTTTGAAACAGAAGCTGGCAAAATGTACCTTGCTTTTTCACCCGAACGCGAACGCTCGCTTATCTCTTATGGAAGACGCGTCGACCGTAGCTACTGGTGCCGTTTTACATCAAGAGGTCGGGGATCACCAACAACCACTGGCCTTTTTCTCGAAAGCTTTCTCGGCGACGGAGAGACGCTATAGTACTTTCGGACGCGAATTATTAGCGGTCTACGCAGCCATACGCCACTTCAGACATTGGGCTGAGGCTTCGACTGTAACGGTTTTCACGGACCATTTACCACTTACATCAGCTTCCCGTTCATCTGCAAAGTACGTGGAGAGGGAAATACGGCAATTAGATTTCCTGTCGCAATTTAACATTGAATTTAGGCACGTGAAGGGAGTCGACAACCCAGTCGCTGATGCTCTTTCGCGTATCACAATCAATGGTTTGACCACAACGCCCCATATCGACTACGAGGCTTTAGCACAAGCACAACAGGAGGCACGAGTTGGTACTCATAATCGCCCAACCACTTATAAAGTTTTCCTGTTGCCCAACTCAGCGATCACGATTATATGCGACACCTCAAAGAGACATCCCCGACCTGTTGTTCCTCCATCTTTTCGACGAATTGTCTTCAATGCAATCCACTCCCTCGCTCACCCTGGTCCCAAGGCATCAGTTAAATTGATTGCTGGTCGCTTCACATGGCAAGGTCTCTCGAAGGACGTGAGAACATGGGCCAAAGCATTCATCGCATGTCAACGCTCCAAGGTGATCCGTCATAACAAGGCTCCAGTTAGTTCGTTCGACCTACCGGATGCTCGCTTCAGCCACGTACACCTAGATCTTGTAGGACTTGTAATTGACTCAAAGGGGTGCCGTTTCCTGTTGACATGCGTAGATCGTTTCACAAGATAGCAATTAGCGGTGTCAATACCGGACGCCACTTCCGAGACCGTAATCAACGCGTTCCTAAACAATTGGGTTGCGTGTTTGGAGCTCCGTTCTATATCTCAACTGATCGCGGACAACAATTTGAGTCTGTCGGGTTCCGCAAGATGTGCGAATTCCTTGGTTGTCTGAGATTACACACGATGGCTTACCATCCAGCTACTAATGGCATGGTCGAGAGGTTTCACTGGCAGCTTAAAGCAGCCCTCAAACCTAGAGATGCCAGAAACGATTGGGTGGACAATCTTGCAATGACCCTACTAAGCATCCGAGCGACGATCAAACCTGACCTGCTAAGTAGCCCAGCCGAACTGGTATTCGGGACAACATTAAGATTACCTGGAGAGTTTTTCGCCGCCGAAACCCCCGCCAATGAGCACGCCGTTAGCGATTTCTTGACGCGCATAAGAATTTTCGCCAGAAATGTGGGCCCAATCGCTCCACGACCACCTACACAACCTTCACATTTGGATCCGGCGCCAGAGAAGTGCTCCCATGTTTTTGTCCGCTGCGACCGTGTAAGACAGCCTCTCCAGCCTTCCTACGATCGCCCTTTTGAGGTCAGGAAACGTACGGCCAAATTTTTTACAGTGCTGATGAACGGCGATGAGGACACGATCAGCGTCGATAGTCTCAAAGCAGCTTTCGTGGAGGAAACGCCGGTGGGTGAAAATTTTACCCCTGTCCGTGCTCCGTCGAGTAACCCGGTGGCGACCACCATTTTTGACCCAACGTGTAAACGAAACTCGGACAATCCTTTTCAACATCACCAACCCAAGGACAACCCACCTGTAGGTCTCCAAACCACCCCCACACGCATCCCCATTCCTTCGAAAACTCGTTCGGGGCGCCGAGTACATTTCCCTACCCACCTTACCACGTATATCTGTTAAGCCATTCCGTCGTTTCACGACTACATTTCTATAGAGGGTGCCCTGTAGTGTACTGATTAATTAACGCTTGTTTAAAACGAAAATGGACACCTCCCTACGAAGTTGTCGTCTTGATTCCTTATATTCGGTGGGCACGTTTGGATAAGAACATATCGATTATCAACCCTTCAGTACCGATACAGCGGAAATGTTCTGAACCAAGGGAGTGATTTACGAAGTTTTATCGACGGAAATCCATTAGATTAACCAAATCCCTATCAACCTGGTTTTGTGCCTTCAACATTACCCTCAGAACCCTACTCGCAAGATGCGCTTGCTGAAAAAAGGTCACCCTCCAGTGTAAGCCGAAATTCTGAGACTTTTAAAGTGGCAGAGTTGACGGACGTTCTAAATTCCATCTCATGTCATGGTCTTACTTCTTTTATGTCGAATAGAGACTCTAGAGGTGGCGACTGCATTCAACTTTAACTGTATTCATTTACTTCAATCGACAAATTATATGCATATTAACTATTATTGCAAACTTTATGTGCTCTCCGGATTATATTTTCAGCTATAATTTTTTCCGCGTCTGTCTTTTTACGAATATCCTTTGGCCATGTGTGATCGTAAATTAATTGGTTGGTCGCAGTTGATCGGCCGCGTTGCATCCTAAAAATGCGATTTCCCCTAAAATTGATATAAAATAGTCAAATATGCAAATATTTTACTCGCAAAAAAGGGCTATCCGAATAATGTCTCCATAAGTTGATTTAGCCAACTCATTTTAATTAGAATATTATTCGGTTATGATCGGTTTTAACATTACACGGGGTGTGAAATAAGACCATTAAATGCGCAACGGTCTGTGATTTACTTCTTTGATTAATTAAAATTAAGGTTTGCTCTTAGGAATTATTTGTTTTAGTTAGAGATGCTTACCCATACGGCTGTCGGCGCCCAGGTCAACAATTTTTCGTTTGTGCTTTAGGATGTCGTCGTCGTACAAAGTTGTGTTCATTAGGCATGGCGAGAGCGTGTACAACCAAGAAAACCGATTCTGTGGATGGCACGATGCCGATTTATCGACTAAAGGCAATGTCGAAGCCGAAAACGCTGGTAAAATGATCAAAGAAAGTGGCCTATCTTTTGACGTGGCCTATACTAGTCTTCTTAAACGTGCAATCAAGACATTGAACCACGTTCTCGAAGTCAATGATCTTCACTGGATCCCGGTTTCTAAGTATGCTATTCACTTAATATACTTTTAATGCACCGTCATATGGCACGCCAGTAGTCTTATATGGTTTATGTAATTCGTGTTGTCATTTAAGCACATTATAAAACGACTCACTTACGAACATACAGATCTTGGCGCCTCAACGAACGCATGTATGGTGGCCTTCAGGGCCTCAACAAGTCGGAAACCGCTTCCAAGCATGGCGAGGAGCAGGTTAAAATCTGGCGTCGGGCCTACGATATACCACCACCGCCACTTGAGATTTCGGATACGCGTTGGCCGGGCCATGAAGAAAAGTACAAGGTTCGTGTTTCTTCCGAATTCTATTTTATAGTCATCGGACTCCGTTTTAATGAGACTTTTTTTTAGAGCCTCGACGATCAATGCATCCCTGTTACAGAGTGCTTGAAGGATACGGTCGAACGGTCGTTGCCCTTTTGGTTCGACGAGGTTGTTCCGGCAATCAAGGTATGCTATTAAAATCTCTTGGGAGATGTCACGTAGGCGCTGGTAGCTGTTCTAACTTGTATCATTTTGCTTGCTCTAGGCTGGCAAACGTGTACTGATCACCGCCCATGGCAATAGTCTTCGCGCCATCGTCAAATTTCTGGACAAAATTCCTGACAACGAAATCGTCGGGCTAAATATCCCAACAGGTAAGGTGTCACCGTTAACAACTCTGGTATTGCTTTATGTCCACACGTTTACTTTCTTAAACGCGCATTATTTTTGTTGTATATAGGAATCCCGCTGGTGTACGAGTTGGATGCTCACTTGCGTCCCATTAAGCACTATTACCTTGCCGACGAAGCTACAGTGGCTGCCGCCATCAGCAGCGTGGCCAACCAAGGGAAGGCAAAGTAGAGGAGGGATGCGTTTCAATCAGTCTACTTAAATTTAGTAAACCCAATATGCTAGAACTCGTCCCCTTGGGCTATTTATGTTTTCATCATTTACGTTGAAGTCTCGATGCGATTATAAATATATACTTGAAGTGGGACTATTGTCTTTTATTTTAACGGTTATAGTATAGTTCGCCAGTAACTTGCTTGCAGTGCTTCCAAACCGATAGTGTAGCTGTTAGCTCTGCTCGTGAGGCTGGCGTAGCAGCTTCCGCCTGTGTACCAGCACCGAAAAATAACCGTGCTTCTCGTGAGACCCCTGTGTTGGTTAAGCGTTGTTTGAAGCATTGGTTACCTGCTAAATATTACCTAGAATCGCGATGGAGACACTCGTGCGTTTTCATCCAAGAGGTCTAGGTCGTTTAATGTTTCAGCAATTGCGCTAACATTGTGTTAAATCGTGCGTTTGTTCAGTTAAAACCTAGACGTACTCATGTAGAATTGGTCACATTTTTTGAAGAAACCCAATAATACAAAATGGCGAGTTTTAAATCCCACGTGCATAGCGTACGCAGCAAAGAATGTTTATTTAGTCCGATTATGCACGCCACATGTAAGCGTACGTGACCACGGCTATGCAGCCAGCCTACCCTATCAACATCGTAACGAAGACAATTCCCCGCTGCAAAAACGTGCCAATCAATAAACACGACGTCAGAAGAAGGTAAACATCCACGAGGCCGGTTAATCTACTAGTAATAAATATTTTTGGAAAATTATTCACGGGCTGTTTTTGATGATCTGTTAAAATAAATGCAAAATTGTCTGGGGTTTCTGCAACCCTAGATAGGACGGAAAACACAAGACAACATAAATAAATTTTGTTATCACTATACTATTTTGAAAAAAATACATATTCTTAATTTTTTTAAAATTAGCACCTAGAGGCGGCAATTTCACTGTGCGTACAAGGATATGAGCTGCCCATACGGTCGGAGACCAGCCAAAATTGTATCCAGATCCGCATACCTTCTTCAACACCCTAAAATCACGCTCATAAAAATCACTTGCGAAGCAAGGTGTATGCATGCCATTCGAATCGATCACACAGCACACCTACTGAAAACGTGCGAGTAGTACAACCCGATTGGGACACTCACCGGACATGCGAGCTCCAAGAGCTGGTCGAATCGTTCGCCAGGCGGGTTACATTGGTAGACGCTCATGAGAAGCAATTGATCGAAAAGGCACAAGCAACAATCGACAACATGCGGGTCTGGAATTGTCGGCTTTATTGCATCGCAAAGCCTGTTCGCTTCGATCAGGGAGAGAAGGTAAGTATCCTTCACACTAACGGATGCATAGCAGAATTGGGATACTGCTGTTCGCAAGATGACTACTAATGGCGTCGTCTAAAGAATAATCAATTAAAAGAAAACATATATTACAAGGAATTTAGCTATCTGAGAAGCACAATAATTGCTATCGTCGGAGCTTAGGAAAAGTAATAATTCCACAAGCGGCATGATGGTTTTAGGTGGATCGTCATTCAGTATTAACTGAACAGTCGTCCAATATGCCAGGCGTTTCCATTGTACAAAGATTGGTTTGACGAATAAATTCTGACATTTTATAGCACGTGACTTTTCTTCAACCAATGCCTGCACATGATGTCGATTTTCAGGAAGGCATAACTTCTCGGGATGAATATCAAAGACAAAAGCATCCATCGGCGGAGACAGGTTTGAAAACCCAGTAAAGCCACCGTTTTTCTAAAATATGACGCATGATTAACGAAATATTACCGCTAATAGGAAAAAAAGAAGCTCTAAATTCGCAGGTACGAGAGTTTTATTCCAGATAACCAAATTTTTATCTGCGAATGTTGAAAGGCACAACCGATTCAGTATTGGTGAAGAAAGTGTTGATTTCTATAGCGGTTAGAACGGTTATCCAAACAAACCCGAATAATGTCATTAAGGCGTTTCATGATTATCTCAGGCGTATCTGATAGCGAGACAGTTTCAAGGCAGTTCGCCAGTTCCTCGAGAAACCCAGGAACATGCCGTTTATAATCTTTACAAAGTAACAAAAAATGGAGCCAAACCTTCGGGGAGATGATGCCAAACCAACTGGTTAAAGCTCCACTGCCCAAGCAAATGGTGACTCGTCTATTCGGTGGGGGGAATTACAGGAACGAATTATTAACCTTTTCCTTCCAAATTTGTAAAATAGATTCTGGAATCCGACCAGGATCACCCATTCTACAAAAAACAGATTTATCATATTGCCAATCAACGACATGAATGTCGAAGAATATAAAAAATCGAATACCCAAATGGGTGTCGTCATTAGTCAATTACTTTTACGGTGTTTCCTGTCACACCACATCCAATTTCTGAAAATGATGACAGCATATTGAAAAATAATATCGTTAAAAAACCCATCCACGTTTACAAACCAAATGCACATGACATTGGATCACGAATCAGTTCCTCTACGATTTACTCGATGTCTGTGAAAAAGCGGACACTGGGGCAGCAATGAAGCCCCTTACCCTTGAATACACTTGCACTCAACCCAGATTTCCAATTTCATAGGCAACTCTCGTATGTGCTACGCATGCAATCTTTATAAATTCTAGATTATACACGAACCATATCTTGGTTGCTCAATCTGGGTTTAACTCGTAGAATAAACGAACTACGCGACAAAAAAACCGTCTCGATTTTTGCTAATGGTTACTGTTAATAAAAGTAAATTAACGTTCGAAAAAATGATAACTAGCAGTATCTTATCCTAAACTTCAGACCTCGGTTGGAATGACAGAAAGTTTGATGAAGATGCCACAACCACAACAGAGAAGATAAACGCAAGGACGATTCTTACATAGACAAATAAGGAACATCTTTGAATAACAAAAAAAACGATATAGTCTTCATAAATTAAGAAACTCTTCGGTTTTGAGCATGGGGTACAATATCTATAAGCGGAGAGGCGTCATTGTTACGTTGGGGATGACCGTAGATTTTCCGGCACGCTTTGTGTGGCTATCTTCTGCTAGAAGATTACAGCTGCCCATGAAAGGCGATGGGAGGCCAGACCAGATAGCGGTCTCGTTAAGATTCCAGAAGTGGCCGCCGTAAACAGACATCGGACCAAACCGCTCTCGGTACAAATTCGAAGAGGATCAGCCAGTGTGGTAACGATAATAATGATATTCGCGTTAGGATACACAAAAAAGGTCTGCAGGATGGTGGACAGCTTGTCTTTGTTTGAACATTCAATAGATGGTCATACCAAACCGCTTAAGAGATCCGTCGCCGACACCGGTGGTCGAATACTTCCAACATTCTAGTATCTTTAATGTGTAAAGACTACAATTCAAAACAGTGGATTATTATGGAAAACGAGTATGGTTTGTAAAATGGGGAAGACCTAGACCCAATGAAATAAAACCAATCCATATTTAGAAGCCGGATCTAACACACCAAGAAACCATTCTGGCGCCAACAGAAATCCCAATTGGTTAACACGCATTAACATTGCGCGACAATAACAACCCGTCAATGTACTTTCAAAATTACGACTATGAAATTAGAAATGCTGTATTAAATAAAAAAAGATTCGAATGCTGTATTTTGCAATCTTATGGATGATTTATACGAGTAGTTCAGACTGTCAGTCACTTTCAATCGGAATCAGGCGATTATTATTATTATTATTATTTTATCCTTGGTATTGTCTTTATTGGCTTTAATATTACTTTTAGCTATCTTAAACTATTTTTCGGTGGATAAAGATCTTGCATATGCATCTCTGACCACGTTGGCGGCTTCCTTTGCTGATACGTGTTTGGACGTCTCCTGCTGATGTGAGGTCTCCAGTTTTCTTGAGAATTGGGGAAATTATTTACAGTGACAGTTGCAAGTTGAACGCGTGGACTGTCGTTTAGTCGCATGGGAGTTGAGGGAGTCTTCGAAATGGTCTTCTCATGATTTCTCTAATTACTGGAGTGTTTTCTCGGTAATACAGTATTTTCAGCTTGTTACAAGGAAATTTTTCGCCTTATTTTGTTCACGATGACAAAAAATTCAGCAATATATGAAAAAGACAAAACAATACTGCACAGTGAATTTGTATATGAGTTATTCCTTAACTTCTTCTGGAGAAACTAAAAATCGGGAAAGATCGTGTTTGGAATAATTATAGACTCTCCGTTCGTGATTGTTAAATCACGAAATAAAATGTTAATCGTATTGCTCATTTGTTTTAGTTGTCCAAAATGAAGGTCTATGTGTGAAAAGCAAAGGATGCGCAATTTTGGACGTTTGAGAGGTCTCTGATTGGTTATGTCTTCGATCTGACAATGATACACGAAAGATCATCCAGACCACGTAATATGAACTCTCCAGTTCCCGATCGGGTTACATCGACGCCCGGTAGCCCTCTCACTCTAAATTAGATGACGTTAAGATACACGAGAGAGATAAGAGATATCGCGACTCTCTCGGCCCAGATGAGAGAGATGTCCGCAGTGTTGGCCATGTTGATGACCAACCGAAAGACCGAGAAGAACCCGTCGCCGGCCTCGACGGAAGACCCAAGGCCACCTGCTACACAGACAGGAGCCTCGTCTTCGATGGAAGAGCGAAGGCACGACGCAGCGCTCACTAAAACGACTGCCGCGATGGATGAATCAAGGACGCCAGAAGTCGATTCGACCACAGCCTCTCGTGGCATTTCTCACTAAAAGAGTTGTACCTTTTACATAAGGAATGACCGACTTTCGATATGCAGCCGTTCTTGTAGGAATTAGACGGTAGGGCCGTCGCACCTGTTGAACCGATAAACGTTTAGAAAAAAACAGAATAAAAGGGATTGGAAGGGCCACTAATTATGCGAGCGGTATAAGAATGGTCAAAAGGTAAATACGATTGAGGCTATGAAAAACGACTTAGAAGCATTATACTATAGAGGCATGACACAAAAATACAAAACAAACCTTAATACGGATTGGTTGTTCTTTAAACTTCGAACAAAGAAACAAATATGGCGCATTTCACGAAGATGCCATCCACAAGATCGCTCCAAGATAATCGAAGCCATTTAATTCTTTTGTTGAGCTGGAGGCGAAATTATGAAGTGAAGCAATCGACGGTTGCAAACATCTGCTTTCAGGGAAAACGTGTTGGTGATACATTGCGAGTCGTTCAGCAGAATGCCGTTATCAGAAGACGCTGCACGTGACGACCCAATCGAACTGTTGGGTCGAGCTTAAGTTCAAGAACTCAGCGGCTTGCGCTCCTACATTGCGTGAAGAGTAGAGGGTATTAAAACATTTGGCCACGGCGATCAGGGTGATTTTATTTGGTTACTTAACAAACTGGAATGGGTCACCAACTGCTTTTAGCATGCGCCCATATTTACAGAGGAGGCGCTTCTCAATAGCATTTAACTGCTCAACGGAGTTGGTGATTTGTCTAAACTTTACAGGTTGAGTCCACGAATCCCGAGACCTGGGTGCGTGGAATTGGTATATAGAATACCTGACAAATCAGTTGTTATTCGGCTTAAATGTTATGTAGTTTATCTTTAATGTTTCACAAACGAGACAAAAACTAAAAATGGCTAATTATTCCTTGTCTGGAGTGCTCTAAAAACAGGGATCCCGGTTGAACTATATATAGTCTAATGAGTTAACTTCACAAGGAATACCAATTTAACACGGTTTTATCAGGGATGCGCAAAAGGTTCAAGCGACATCAACACGTTAAGGCGAAGAATGGATTAGTTAATAATTAATGTCTAGCACAATCTATTGGTAAATTAAATTATTTACTGGACGCAGAATATTTTGAAATTCGTTAACCAGGAATTTTGTCTTTATTCACTACAACGCTGTGCTCGTAAACCATCCCGGCCAGTCGTAACAGAGCCTGAACAACTTTCTCTTCTGAGTAAACCGAGTCTCTCATCAATTCAAATCCTCACCCCGCAAGTGCTGTGCTTACGCGACATATAAACACCACTTAACAGTCGTAATCGAGTGGTAAGCGATACTTTAATATCCTAAACCCAGTCTATGACCCAAGGCGCTTATTTGTGAGTTCCTTGTAGTTCGATGACGCAGCTTGAGGGCATTGGCGCCACTCTCGTCAGATGACGTCACGGCTTTGCTCGCCAGAAGCAGTGGCCGTATTCCCACCACCGACCCACTCCGGCCATCTCGCGGCACAAGACAGACTCCATGCCAAACCCAGCCCCTACTCACACCGCACGTACGGTTTCTACCTCGAAACTCCAAATCCAATCATGGCGGCTCTCTCCTAGAAGTGCATAAACCCACTTCATGGTTGTTTGCCATCAAGTTTCTCGTGAATATGTTTACGGGTAGTCGCATCCTCAGTACCACCCTAGGGGGCCTTACCTCGGATTATAACTCGCATCAGAGCGAAAGTACTAACAACTACGCCATCGGGTGACCTGTTTTCTGCGCTATTTCGGATGGTGTTGTGATACTATTGGGGATATTTGCAACCCATGCTTTCTTGAAATTCTGCTGTTTAAGTAACTGCTGAAGAATTGATCTATCTATACCGTTGTTCCGAATAGGGTGAATCATTTTATAAGAGAGTCAATAGTCCGTTTCGATAATCACGTCACATTGTTCACAAATTAACACGATTTCGCCTTCTCCCTACATACTTGCCTGACGGCACCACCAATCAATTTATGTTGATTTCCTGCATCTCAACCTTTTGCACCATGCCGTTCAAATACTTCAGAAAGACATATCTCAAAATAAGTTAATAAAGTAAAGACAACTCGTGGATCATTTTATTTGGTGTACCGTTTTGAGTTTGGAACCTCGATGCCCAATAGAGCAAGTTATAAAGCATTGCATTATAAAGCAATTCAATTCCATGAAACCAATTTTCACAATTGACTAGTCATTTCCATTCAAATCAGTGATTTGACGTGTCATCGAATCAGTACACGCAGCCCCAATAGCCAGTCTGTGCTACATAAACGGCATCGCCTTGCACACCTACGCATCACCCACACAGCCACAAGTTACACGCACCTGCTATCAAAGGAAACGTCTTGGCTCTCCACCGCTCCCCAAACGCACGATGGCCCCATGCGGCCGTGCACCCACACGCGCATGCACACACGTCAGCACTCCTGGCCGATCGATACTTGTCCGTGTGCGCACGCGCCTGTCCGTCCCACGGGTCATGCCTCTTGGGCAAAAATAGGTGCACCGAGAAGTGGTGCCCACAAACTGACACGATGCCAACCACAGGCATGATCGTCGTGATTTTCCTCCTCACCGGGCCGTTTAGAATTCTCGCGAACTCCTTTGACGGCCCACTCTCGAGAAATTCGTTAAACCAGGAGACACCTTTGGACGCCTGTGAGCCCTGCGATTTGTCCAAATGTTCCAGAATGACCACATGTGCTATGGGGGAAGTGAAGGACTACTGTGGATGCTGCACGGTGTGTGGCCTTGAACAGGGCCACCGTTGCAACACCCGGAATGAGCTACAGGATCTCCTGCGCGGAACCCGTCGCCATGGATACTATGGAACCTGCGGAAAAAACCTCGAGTGCGAAAAACGCACCGACGTTGACGAGGCCTCGGCTGAGGAGAATGTCTGCGCCTGTACAAAGCCCGGCAGATTCTGTGCCAGCGACGGCGAAACCTATTCTGCATGCGAACTGGAGGCAGTTCAGGCAAAATCGTTTGGCGAGGTATTCCTGGTCTCCTATGACGACTGCAAATCGGGTAAGTCGGTTTAACGATGAAATACACATACAGGCAGCAGGAGAGAAGTTTCTTTTTTATGAGCAACGAAATTCACCGCATCACTGGTAGGTCGGATGGTGTAGCGGTCATCAGCATTACCCGGTTGGTGAGGGACCTGTGTTCAACTCCCAGGTCAAGCCACCAGTGGTGACAATGGGACGCCATCTGTAAAACAATGCCCAAGAATCTTCACGACAAACCTCAATGAAGCCCGTTTATCCTTTACCAAGACATGGCCGCGAAATTTGAATTTAAATTCACACCTGGAATTCTGGATATAGACCGGGTTCACCAAAGTCCTTACTTCATAGAGTGATGCGGTAACCGGTGATTCTCCGACAAAAATGGGTCTTAGTAAATAGAACCTACTTCAAAAATTGGATTCATGGAATTGGAATTGGGCATGTCCCAAAATATCCATTACAAATAACATTTATTTCTTGTTTGTCTGGGGACTAACGCACGGGGCACTTGTGGAAAGACACTCTGATAATGTTAATGCCTTCAAACAATGGGATTTGTAAGAGGTTTTAGAATAAATAAAATATAATCTTGTTGCGTGCAACGGCGGTAAAACTCGACGCAAATTAAAACGTCTGTCAGAAAATCGCTGCACTTGAATACAGTAAAAATACATATGATTAAATTATTCTTAAAAACAACTGTCCCACTTTTTATAGACACCCATGCGAATTGTACGCAGTAAATTGTCGCATTTTATGGACCTAAGCATTTGAAACTGCGATTCGGAGATACCGAGGTTGCTTTGAAAATTTAATGTCGAATGCGCATGCCTGATCTCCAATGGGCGATAACGGGTGATTTTTACGCATTTACTAGGAGGTTGGGAGGAGTTTGAACGCGCGTTTAAACAACCTAGCCTTCGGCCCCCTGCCAACGCTCGTCCGATGACATGAATAAGACTCTCATCATTTCTGGGATTATATACTCAAGCATTTGCCATCCGCGTAGTCTCAAAGCGTGCACAATCTACAAGATAAATGTGTCTGCTAGCCTTCGGACGACAGTCTGTAGCTGGTGTGGGGAATCAACAGAAAAAACTGAACTGAATTATTAAATAACTCAAAAAATTAAAAATGATAAGGATAATCGTTATCGCGTTGTTGAGGTCACGAGGACCAAAGCGTTCAGCATTAACATCTTTAACGAACACAATTGATGCAGGAAATGGCAATTATACACGGAACCGCCAAATTCGGAACAAGTGGTCGGGAGCATCAAGAATGATAAAGGACATTGCGCCCTCGAATCACTACTAGCAACTTCTTTAAATGCGCGTCGTAGTCTACCCTGCATGTACCTGGATATGCAGAGTTAAATTTCTAGAGATGATTACAGTTGTTTGTCCTGATTCAACTTGGTTAAATGTAAAACAATTTGATAAGTCCTCATTGCAGGGTGGTAAGAAACCACTTAAAAGCACCACAACCACCCCGCTGGAGCTTCAACTATTTTAAAGGATAAAAAGCGGTTTTGGCGCGCCCATCTATGAAGGGATTAAACGAAAGACAAAGACATTGCTGATGTTCCTAAATCAACTTCTGAAAGAGCATTTCGACCCGTTTGCACAGAGCAAGACGCGTGAAAACCCCAATTCACCGCCTGACTTCACTTAGCTTAATGCTTGTTCTTCTCATTCACCACAGAGCCCAAAATAGTGGCCGCCTCAGAGTCCCAGAAGGTGCCCCAGGGCAACAAGACGACCTTCTGGTGTGAGATCAAGGGATACCCGCTACCCACGGTCACCTGGTACTTCTTCGCGCCCGGTGGCGACTACGAGGCCATTCTTCTGCCAGGTTTGAATGCCTAAAATTTTGCTTAAAGGCGCAAACCCGGTCACACGTCTTAGTTGCTCCGTGGATTAGTTGCTATGGCTTGGCTAATCTAGCAATCAACGATCCCAGAGATCAATGACAGCTTTCGGCTGGCGGTTGCTAGGCCACGTTATTGCCGCAGTATTGAATTAGGAGACCGAGTTCCTTGTAACGTTAAACATCTCAGAGTTAGGAAAGAACGAGTTCATTTATTCCAAATGTCGCATTTACCTCCTCTTTTCCGGTATGATTAAATGAAAAAAATGGACTAAAACCCTCACTCACGAACGCCCAAACCTGACTGAAAGCGAGCGTCGCTGCTAGTATTCACTAATCAACGAATCACGCCCCGGATTAACATGGTTTGACCTCAGTCAAGCAAGCTAAGTAATGATCGCCAGCCTCCAGATCGATAGGAGTTGATGGGCACCAATCCTGGGGCAAGGGGATGGCGCACACACCCAAACGACCCCACCCCGACCCCCTACGCCCCAAGCACACAGCACACAGCACCATCTGCTGTTAATGTATGTCCTGAAGGAAAAAGGAGCACTGACGAATTGGTTCTGTCAGTTGGAAAAAAAGCCACGGAAATGTCAGGTTATTTGGGTCGAAAAAAATCGAGTCCGACCACGACACAGCGTGCGACCGCAATCGATGGCGCGGGATTCGAAGTCGTAAAAATATACTAGCTCGGAAGAAGCACTCACCAAGCGATTCGGCGATAGTACACCGCGTGCCTGGGTTTCACAGTCCTCAGAAAAGTGTTAATTCATTTTAAAATCAATTTACAGCGTTCAATATTAATTATTCCACGAAACGTAAATTTTCGAATTTTGGATGTTTATTTATTTTCAACAGGAAACAAGAATTGCGAAACAATGGGCAGACATTTGAGGTGCAATTTTATGGGAAAGTGCATCTAACGAACACGTACTTCTATCACCAAAAAGAATTGACTCACTTAGAAGGACTCTTACGGTCCAGCGCGAAATTGCCAATCACGAAAAAAGCTGAGATATGAGTAGTGTCACCACAACTAGTCGTTATAATCTTAATAATATCGTCAGATAGCAGTAATACAACCCCCTGCAAGAAACACCAACATAAAGTAGAGGAATTCGAATGAATTATCTAGAGAAATGGATGGACTTGGTTTAACAAGCGACTAGTGTGGGCGCAAATGGTATGCAGGTGTCGATCGTCCCATGAAAATCACCATTTTATTTCGGTGTGCAATTTAATTGCTCTACTGCGACCGTAAACAACAAATAATTGAAGTGGGGATATGTTCTGTTGGAGCATAACAATCAGGCGTTTTCCAAAGATATTTTATTGGAAAAAAATCAAAGAAATCAAACTAATTATTCCGGAATTGTTGAAGTAGATGGTGATTACGGAATATTTAAAATAAGTAAAAATACTGCCATTTAAAATGCCGTCTCAGAGTTCTTGCTTCACTAGTTTGGTCGAAATTAAAATCGGGACAGTTAAAAAATTACCTAATTGCGATATGCTGTCGTTCTTGCAGGAATTAAAAGGCATTGACTTGGTGGTATTGGTAGAAGAGATTTATCCTGAGACAGGCTTGACTAGATGGGATTCCTAGGGTCACGAGCATCGACGAAGGAACAGCTAGTGGGACTGCCGTGAATGATGGAGAGGATGGGCAATGCACTAGCAAATGATACCATTTTAATATACTTACGGGGGTTAAAAAGGCAGAACATTGAGGTCAGCGAAAGTCACGGTCAACGGTAAATCAATTGTCTCAAACACAAGTTTTAATGTGACATTGCGATTCTGGTATTTCAAGGTCACCTGTTAGGTAACGAACACCAATACTTGCCATAAAAAATGTTTCAGACACGGTTGGAATCGTAGACGTGAATTAAAAACTACAAAACATTCTCAGCTTCCAGGGCTGCACCTCCAGTGTCGTGGAATGATCCTTTCCATTAGGCATTGGAGTTTAATGAAATAAAGTCATAAAGAAGGTAAACGCACCTTCTCTCATTCGCTTCCTATTCAAAATATCTAGTTCATTCGAGGAAACAATTAACAATGGGTGAATGCGGTGTCAATGTGGACTAATCCCAACACGCCCGCGTCTCTACTTTTGAGAGATTCCACCTGGTTTATGCGTGTAATTCTGCTCCCAATTTCCGGTGTCTATTATGGCTGAAGATATTAGTCCCAGTGACATTCATGACGCAGATATCATTATTATTGCCAAGGTGATTCGGATAAGTTGAGCGTCAGTCTCCGTGGGGCTCCACCGGGCCGCCGCATCATCTCCCACCTCCAGATCCACGAATTCGGCATCAAATACGAGGGCGTCTACCAGTGCTACGTGGAGAACGACCTTGGCAGCGACCGTCGCAACATATCGGCAGTCAACGTGCCCAATGGCAACTCCTTCAAGAACAGGGAGCTCTAAAGACCCCACCCCTCCCCCCAGTCCGGCTATCGTCACTCTGGTGACTGATCTAGACACCGATTTGCGTTTTTTTGTTTCCGATCTCCGTCGTATGTTTTAAATCTTTCATGTCTGTAGCAGTTCAGTTAATAAAGTTACCTAAAGTCTTCCACTTCTGCAGTCAAATCCCTAGCCGGTACTTTGGGTTAGCGCGAGACTGAACGGCTTTGAGTATAGCTTTTATTGGCTAGTTTATTAATGAATTTATGAACCACAAAAAATAAAACATTTTATTTAACATATCAATGCGAAATTTTTCAAACTCATTTCAAATGTCTCCGTGATTTTTTTAATAAATAAATTTTATTATATACATATCGCTTGACAGAACATGATTTTATTTCAACTTACACAATCTAGTATGATTGGACAATATACTATTAAATTATTTAAGAGTAATATAAGTAGAAGACTCCAATGAAATTGAGATTCGAGTCTGGAATTTAATAAATATTGTCACTAGCATATCAGTAAAAGTATTGCAATGAACCAATTCAGCAACCTGCACTACAACCACACAGAATTTCTTAATTTACTTTTAATACTGGACACATAAATAACAAAAAGGCAATCACGGTAATTTGATGGAATGCGGTGTGTTGTAACGGATGCATCGAAAACATCCACTGTTTGCTAAAGTGCACACGACAGAGAATCCATGGAACCCAGAAATATTTAAAAATAGATTCACCCAATGTCCATAAAGTTTTTCGGCTCATGTATTTTACTTTTGGTGAAACAATTTATCAATCTATAGATCTTCTATACCCTTGATTTCTATCGGGCAAAACCGATTTATTGGTTTATTGTGATCTATATTGTTGATTATTGAAGCTCCATTTGATTTTATGTTTTTGTCTTTCGTTATTTATGTTTTGTGGTTTTGGCGAAGTTCAGAATTCATGGGATCACTAAGTGCCTTTTCTTTAGTAAATCACCGATAGTTTAATTAATTTCAGAAGCAGTGCAACTCACAAACAAACGTGTCGGGACAGTATATCGATCTTCGTGAATCAACAAATAAAGAATGAATTCAGTGTCACAGCGGACCAATTACCACCCCGTCTAGCTGTGCCTGATTTTTTATGCAACAGTGCAGCAAATATTTCTCTCGTTACTTTAATAAAGAAAATACAATAATTCACAGCAACCTTTTCGCAGTTTTTCTCCTATTATAGTCTTTAACACATTGCAGATGTGTCGCTTTGTTGATTCCTTGTGCAAACATTACCCAAACTCGAAACAGCTTGTTCTGACACGCTGCCAGGTATAGAGAGATCTGTCTTCTTTTTTTGCCAATCTTTTTAAAAGGACAAAAAGGCTGACTCATGGCAACGAATAAGGCGTCCTACGTCAAGTTTCGTATTATTATTATTATTATTATTATTATCTATGCAAATGAAGAACCGTTGAATTCCCACAAGAACGGTCACATGTTGGAATTTCTGCAGTCACATTTCTCCCTTTTTATGGCGAAAGAAATGTGTGTGTGTGTGTGTGTGTGTGTGTGTGTGTGTGTGTGTGTGTGTGTGTAAGAGTTGGGTAGGAGGGGTGAAATGCTAAGCATTAAAATGTAATACAACTGAAAAGAATTGGCAAACAATGAACATCTCACGGAAAATTAATTCCTTCTTCCATCTTGCTGTTTTAATAACGGCATTCGCTTTATTAAAGATCAAAACAAACAAAAAAAACTATAGGATCTTTCAAGTTCGAGTTTCGTTATAAAATTCCAATAAAAAACTAATTTTGAATGAAACATAATCTATGTTTACTCATGTATATGTCAACAGATCTACAATGAAAAAAAAGAAGGATATATTACATGTACGCCTACACTTTTTGATTATTTTGGTGACATTTTCGACGAAATTTCGCCATAATTGGAGCTCAATAACCCAATGACATCGCCATTCCAAAAGGTGCACTAAACAGTAACACAGGTTCAATGTACAGGCTTCTTAACCTCTTGCCGTGGATTTCCCAGTGCCCAAATATGGCAATTGTGTTTGTTTACCTATCCACTCAAATGGAAATGAGCATCGTCTGAGAAGGTTATTTTTTTTCAGCAAAACCCTTCTGTTGTTCTCACTAAAAGACTAGAAATTTGTAAGAGTACATTTAGAATACATTAATTATCATTTATTAATTGTAAACCCTAAACTATATATATGAATAAAAAAATCGGATAATTCTCCATTCAAATGGTGCTTAATCTCTATTTGAAAAAATCAAGCTTTAAAGCCCTGGACATGGAACAGGAGACATGCGTTTGCAATAGATTCATCCCTGAATTGTTTCTGCCGTCTCCTTTTCCATTTTAAAATGTTTGAAATATTTGGGCGCATAATTTAGAATAAAACATGTCTATCATTTTAAAACGAGTGTTTTTAGATTTGGGAGATGACTGTGGTAATTCTAAAGACAATTGACATTATTTTATAATGAAGCGCTGTTATATAGAAGATATGGCTACATAATTTAGAGTCCTTTTCGTCCTTAAATTAAGAGAAGTCTTCAAACAAAGACGCAACGTTTAATGCGTCGTTGCAATTCTGGTCGCCTATTACGTTCCGAGCATCCATACTGGCAATAAAAAACGTTTTAGACACTTTGGAATTGTAGACGTGAATTAAAAACTGCAAAACATTCTCATCAGTCAGGGCTGTACCCACAGAGTCGTGGAACGTCCTTTTAGAATTAACACTAAAAATCAAAGTTGTGCTGCTATCTCGTGATAGAGGACGACCCGACTACGTGAATGATTCCATGCAGATTCTCGGGAATATTGCACTAATAGCAGCGTCTCCAGGGTACCATCCAACAGATCGATTATTATCGGACAAGATAAGTTAAAATAAAAGTTCGAATAACGGGGTATAATTTCCAGAAATGGAAATTACACACCGATTGATAAAGTTTCGTACACATTTAATAGCAGAAATTCGTATCCACATTACGCACCGAAATATTGGTTTTTAACATTTATCTTACAGCCGTAAAATCCATTCCTGAATCTTATTTTAATTTCTTAAAATTATCTAATATTCACGATATTGGAGGAAGAAACAATGACGTTAAAAGAATGTACTAATATATCCCACCAGACACATCCAGAATTTCTTGCAACACCGTCTGTAGGCAGAACGAGTTTACCAGATGGTTGTGATGATATCCCCGCTTTTGGTGAGGAATCCTTCGACTAGAATATGTCTTCTACGGTGTCAGAAACCAAATGGATAGTGAATGTCCCTTCTTTTTTGGCAACTTCAATTACCAATTGAGGTCCATAACAACCGAAATGCCTTGCAGAGCATGATTTAATCAGCTCGATTGCTTTCAAAGTTTTTTTTCGCCAGCTCGGAATCTTGTAGCAGTGGAACGGCAAGCTCTCCAAGATTTAATCAGCACCAAAAGCTGGATGGGACAGATCAAAAGCTCTTGTTTAAGGTTACGCCCCTAATTTTATTATTGATGACAGAATAAGACGCCAAGCGAAACAATTGGAAAGATTGAATACATCACAAGCTTCGTTCGAAACACATATGATTAATTATTTAAATTTACCTCATTTTAATAATTTATCAATTGGTTATTTTGTTAGTTTAGCATACAAGTAAATTCTGATTAATATGAACGACAAACTTACACGCAGGTTTATATCTTTAAAGTAATTAAATCTTTTAGGTAATTATCACCGTTTTGCGTGCAGTTACTTAGGGCACTAAAAGCTGATTTAGGAAAGTCGTATACATTTTAGAAGTAAACCCGTTTCGTGCCATGAAAGAGTCGGAAATTAAATTGCCCCAAAATAATAAACAAGTCTCAATCTTTTTACAATAGTTCTTAATCTGCTTTAAATTATAAAAATCTTTTGCTAAAGTTTGTATGGAAAGATAATTAATTATTGGAGACCGAAGAGATTATTAGACAGCGATATTTACATTATATTAGAACAATAATATCTGTTTTGGCGCGCGCTACGTGCATGGCTTTCAATGGCCGCCATTTCGCATGTGTCAAACCGTATATGCTTAGAGGGTTAATTTACCTTTCTTGCTTATCAACCTTGCTATTATTTAATTTATTAGTGTTAACTTATTCTACACCTGCTATGTACAATCACCACTTCTGGTATCAATTTTGTTTGTTGTAAACTTTTAATGGTGAACGTTTTGGTCCTCGTGACCTTCATAATAAAGCGAATACCATTACTATTATGATTATTATTAAAAATAGAGGATTATAAAACCGACTAGTAATACACCAAAGCAGCTGAGTTAATCGCGTAGAGGAGTAGGAGAGGGGGGGGGGTTAATAGCAGTTTATTCAGGTTGCATTAAGAATCGACGTTAATAGAAAATATTCCCCTCTACTGTCATTAAAAGCCCCGATGATGGCGAAAACTGAGGTCTGTTTTGGTGTTGCGATAAAATAAAGTTCCAGAAACCGGTGTTGCTTAATTTAGGATCCGAGGAACCACAGCCTTCTGTATTGAACGCGTATGAGAAGTAGAATTTAGAAAGAAGGAAATTAATAAGAATAATAAATATTTAATTAAATTTATTCCCGATTAAATCTACGCGACATTCAATAAACACAACTAAACGCACACGCCCATCACATGGTCTTTGATTGTGCTAACTTCAAAAAAACAAGCAAAATACCCACTCACGATAACATATTTTAAATAATTCAATTCGACGTAAAGTCGCAATACCAGTTGAAGTATTTGTCCTAAATGGTTTTCTATGACTCGTTAGTGACCCAACTCCTGAAGTTGTCCTGTTTGATACGATACAATAGAAAAACACCGGCTTTCAACCCAATTTATACTCGAGATAAGCGCTTGCATGCACGAACACTTCAACCGTATAAAATTATTTGTTGATTTGCGATGTAATAATGACCACCATTAAATAAAGACCTTATCCATCCGCAATAACCCTTTGAAGGTAAATAACCACGAAAGGGAATCTTATGGACGCCATTAAATAAATAAATAGCTAGATATAATGGCAGCCACAGTTATCAAACAATCTTCGGGGCAGTAAATGCAGCACGAATTCTAAGATGAAATCAATTCCTCCGATAAGGTACTACCTCACGCGATGTCAGATGCCGCAATCGTCGATGAATCATCCTAACTTATCGATCGTTTTTGTTAACAAAGAAGAAAGAAAGTGTTCATGATTTTTATTGATAAGGCAGTTAGTAATAATAATAATAATTGTAAGCGATTTATTGAGTTTACGAGGACCAAAACAGTCAGCATTCTATATACGAAAACGGTATTTTAGTTTCTGATTCACCTGCAGTGATTAAAAAAAATAAAATAAGGAATGACCGAATTGCGATATGCCGTCGTTCTTGTAGGTATTGAACGGTATTGACTACGCATTGGTAGAAGAGATTTACACTTAGATAAACTTGAAAAGAGAGGATGGGAGGGGTCATCTTATAAACGAGCAGCGATTAGTGAACAACTAGTTAAGTGACATAGAATGTTAATCTCTTGGATGAAAGAAAAGCCGAAAACGAGATGATTTAAAAAGTCTACGAAGGGTTAAAAATTCAGAAACTTTGAGGCCATGGAAAATCACGGGGGAACAAACACAATAATAGGAATTATACAGGCGCAGGCAAAGGTTTTTATGCTGCTTGAGCTTACTGCGAATCTCCTGAACTGGCGAATTAAGAAACAGAGGCGACGCCATTTACCGAAGACGGCATCCAAATGATCACTCCAAGATAACAAACTCTTTAAAATAACGCCGAAGAATTTTGGTGACAGAGGATTAGTGACCCTATAGAAACGCGCTGGGAAGGTCAAACTCGAGGCACCGGGGAATGGTCTACGGATTTGAAGATAAAGCCATCATTTATAGCATCATGGTCTAGGGGACCCCATTTTGTACATATGAGCGACGGGTTCCAGTCAATCTATGTAAATCTTTCCAGAAGTCCACGTGTTTCGGTATTCTGAACAGCTGATGGCCAAAAATTCTGGTTCAGCCGATTTATCTCAGCTGTGATCGCGATGCAAATCGGTTTAGTTTCTGGATACCTGCCGTGGCGTAAAGCGTTCCTTCTTTCAGCCTTAATTGTTCAAGAAATGACTATGATATGAAACGCGAGGCTAGGGATGGTTCCGTAAGTAGGCAGTGCGTATCGCACAACAATTAGAGATAGCTATTTATGTGGGCTATTTTCTTTAAAAACTCGGAATACGCCTCCGAACGGACTTCTTTTTCTCCCTCACCCACCGCAGCAATATCTATGGATCAATCTTGACAACGTATTTCAAAAAGGTTGTGCTAGGTTTTACTGATAATAGTTAACTAGCGACGAAGGAAGACGTGGGGATTATCAGGTTACACAGAAAAAAATGTCCATGGTATTTATAGACGTTTCTAATTTGGGGCAAATTAATCATTATCAAATGTTTTTAATGATTTCCTGTCTGTAAATCGAATTTAATTTGTCAAGTCTACCAAGTACAATTTAAGTGAACAATATTTGAAGCGTTTAGCGTGTTTTTGGTCATTTGCATACTTTAAATTCAGAAAGAACAAATTCTTAGCAGACTTAGTTTTACTTAATTTATGATTTATTTATTCTAAATAAAACAAAAAATTGAAAAACCTTTTTAGTTAATTTTGCGCCCTTTATAATACACGAAGGTAAATATTATGGTTTTTTTAAATACGCCTAAAACTACTTTATAAATAATGACTCAGAACCAAATATTTCGAACGTTGAAAAACAACTAGTACTGTATAGAAATACAATTGTATTTCTATTAGTGCGATTGGCAAACGTAAACAAACGTGTGCATTCGACATGATTAATTTATCATCTTCCTTTCTACGAGCGGCTTTCCTGTCATTATCCATCAAAACATTTGCTTCAATTTTGATCTCTAAAATCGTATGTAAAGAAATGAAAATCAATAATGCAAAATCACAGAAACCACGATTTTATTTACATTTATTGTCCTTAAATTCCACGGTGAAAATTAAAACGAAGAAAAATTGTAAATTTAAAAACCGAATCTTTGGTCACGAATTCGCAAAGAAAGAAGACATTTAGGAGCAGATAGTGCCTAAGTTATAAAATGGACGTGAAATGTGAAAAACATAATTGATCACGAGTGTTTGCGTAGTCAATACCACACATAATTCGACTGGGTTGGGAATCCCGATCAATTACCCTCGAACGGTGGCGCTGGGAGCGTTGATCGATCAGATTACATCTTTCCTATCGAGAGGACACTGCGAACAACGACTCCGTTAATTATTTATGGGGCCGGCGGGACGTGATGGTCTCGTTTGCGGGCTCATTTGACGTTGCCTTTCTTGGACACAGTTAACAGAATTGAGGTGTGTAAAGACACTACGTGCATAATACTGCAATATTCTGATTAAACTTTCAGCTCCACGCCCATTCCAAGAGATCACACACACCGAATCTACGCTGCCCCACGGTTTAATTAACAGATGGCTCAGTATGAAGTGTTGCCACCTGTTTGGGTGTCAAATGGACTGAAAGAACCTTTAAACCGTCTGTGGGTGGCTTTGAAAAACGAACGGTGCTAAATTTCTTCAAATCGCTGAAATAAGGGATTTGTTATGGCTTGTATTTTTGCGCTAACAATTTCCGTTATTCTATATGTATTTTCTGATTTATATGCATCGTTATCAATGAAAGGCATCTAAAAAAGCCCGCGAAACAACACAGGGATCTCTATTTCCCATGATTCTGTAGTTTTTGCCTCATATTCCTAAGTATAGTACTGCTAGTCAATGAAGTAAGACGAAAGCTAAATAAATAGTCATGGGTTTTATGAATTTGGAGTTTACAAATAATTTAATCGATCTTAAAGTTGCCTTGAATTTTCCTATTTTGAGCAAACGAGTTCATGTTATGACGCAGCCCACAGTGTTTTTCACTTTATCAAATTAAATAAACTAGCGCGTCAATCTCCTACTAGATGACAAACCGGCTTCATGGGGGTTTTCGATGAATTTTCTCAGGAATATTTTTAAAGGTGGCGTCGTCCCCAGTGTCCCCCGTAGTTACCTGACCGGGGAGTCGAACCCAGGTCCCTCGCCAAAGAAGGCGAAGATTCTAACCGTTGCACATTCGGTCCAGGGAAGTTGAAGAGACGATGGTAGCTGGGATTATAAAAAGAAATTTGTAAACAATAAATAGAGTAAACAGCCGATTCTTCTGCAAAGTTTTCCTTTGTTAATTAGTGCGTGGATGTTATGGCATCTGCCGGGAAATCGTATTTGTTATAACTCGAAACCGTATCCCCACCAACTGGAAGACAACAAGAGAAGTAATTTTACCAGCCTCGTCTATTAACCAGTCTGATGCTGCATTTATACATGTTCTTTGGTTGAATACACCAATGAAAATAGAGGCCTAAAGGGGCCTTATCGAGGACAAGTAGGGACCACGTGGGGAGACTAAGATCTGGTCTGTTTAATTGATAGAGCGTAAATGTCTGGTCAACAGTCTTCAAGGAATTGTGTTTAATTGTCTTTAAGATCCACGATGAGTAAAGAATAAGAGTGCCATAATAAAGATAGAACTCTAGCACATGGTTCAGCAAACGCATAATGACCAGTCCCTTACCGCGTGTCGAAAATGTGGTCACTTGAAGCAGATTCTCCAAATCAAACATCACACCGGGATCGAAAGAAATTAATTAAAATGGGTCACCCTGGACAGGTCATTTGAAACAATTGATTTTGAATAATCGATATCAATAATAATTTTTCAATAATCGACATTCGAGCCATTCACAATACTAAATTCAATGCCCCTAAATGTATTGTTTGCCGGCATCCTCTCGATAACATTTATGCACCAAACATTGCTGTTTTGGTGCCGAGACGCCCTTTATGAATGCCAGTTTCATAACATTCATAAACGTTTCATGCACTGGTTAACATGAAATAATCTTTTGTTTGGGTAGTATTTCGTCAGGCATTTTGCGTTTAACCGGGCTCGACGAAGATTCTTTTGCATCCCCTGGGAAAAGGGTTTCTCTTGGAATGTCCAATATACCTAAGCTATGAACGAATTGGGGTTAGTTGGGGTGTGTAATCCAGTTATTTTTCCAACAAAATCAAAATAAGGGCAGTTGCAAAAAATTACATGGGAAGTTATCCCGAAATAAGAGATCGATTATCAATTAACAGACCAATGAATTTAATGTTTAATATATAATAGGGATTGATCAATTTTAATTATGCTATATCCGACTTCTTTGGCACGCGTTTTGGATAGGGCTTCCTTTCAATGGCCGCCATTTCCCGTTTGCCAAACGTTTTATACTTCAGGGGTTAAATTGGCCTTTCTGGCTAATCTCCCTTGATGTTATTTCTTTTATTTTACGTAACTTATTCTGAATTTTCAACGCATAATCGTACATTTCTGTAAATTCTTTTTATTTATGTTTTTTGGTCCTCGTGACCTTTATAAAGCGAATATTATAATTATAATTATTATGAACCAACCGAGAATCAGCATCAAATATGCTTTCTAATTCCCGGAAATTACTCTAGCTTCAAAATGTTTTGAATTAATAAAACAATATAATTGATTTATTATGGGAGACGTGTACCGTTCCATAGAAATCTCGAACTGAACTAAGAAACCCGAATTTTGATTCATCTTTATTTAAAAACGGTTCAAGTTTACATTTTTGCGTTTATTGAAAAAAAACCCCCATGTTTAGGTTAATTCCAGAAACACCGCGGGTCTTTAATGGTGTGATGGTTTCTCAAAAACACACAAGCACCCGTAATGCCGAAATCAGGTACACAGCGATGCCACAATTCATTTGCCTACTACCGACACAAAGTTTTCCGATCCCAACGCCCCGGCGATACTTTAAAGGCCACCGGCGGACATGCGATCCCCGAATCGCTGAATAGCCGCGGTTTATTTATTCGGGAAAAACGGTGCCCGGCCACGCGTTGCCGTGGCTCATCTGGTTGACTGGAAGCTGGAAAGAAAGGAGAAGGCGCGCATTTCTAATATATATAGATATATAATTTCACAATGTATGACAGAGATAATTTGGTTCCCGTGCGCCCTATCGCTTTGAGTATGCTACTGGTCACAGAAGGGACATCCTCGCCTTGTCGAATGCAACATTGTGTCAACATAGAAAATAAATTGATGAAGAGCTTTCGGAGATTTAAGAATTTTCACAGGCTTGATCATCTATATAGAAAGTGCGCTCAACGAAAATGATGATCACCTTAACCGCCGTTAACCCCGTCCACCGATGTGTCACGGGCGCTATCTTCCCTGACCCCGTATCGATTAGACTTGATTAAGTACTTGTCTGAAGGGCTCTATTTTGTGGCGACATTAATACACGTTAGAGCAGAACGCTTACAAAAAAAACAACGCGTTAAAGGCGAGAGTTCTATGAATCCCTTGTTTAGGTCAATTAACCGTGAATGGGTGTCCGGTAAATTTCTTTACCGCGAAGGTTACTTGAATAAAAAAACAGGGATTGTAGAAGTAATGAACTGAAGCTGCTATATAAACGTATTCACTTTAATATAGTTTGCGTTTTTGTAAGTGTGCTGTTGTTAGTAAACAGGAAAAATAGCAACGCGTGGCCGAGTTCAGCTAGTCTCCTCTATAAATAAAAACGTAAATAATCAACCATTTCCCAAACGCACAACTTAGCCCGCGAAACATCATAATTTGCGCCCTCACAGACAACCAAGCTCTATGGTAATAGGTTATGGAACATCGGAATCAGCTGATATTGGACACTTTTCCACAGTCCAAAATTTCGCATGAAAAAGTAAAGGCATGTTTTGGAACCAACTAAAATGTTTTAAATTGGTCAATAAAAATATCCCTTTATCGCTCCGTTATCCGCTCTATCCTAACCTACGTCTTCGAAACCCGACCACTGGGCGTCGAAAACACCAGGAGATTTGAAGTTATCCATCACTGGTGTCTGCGTCGAATCCTGAAAGCAGAGCGGCGCGACAAGCTCTCCAACAACGACATAAGGCGTCGATTTTTAGACGCAGAGAGGCTGTCAAACCATTTACAACGCCGTCGATAGTAGAAACAATCCGTTTCCTTGTGTATTTGACATTTCATAAATTTTACCTCTGCAAGTTTTGGACCTCGCGACCTTGATGAAACGACTACGACTACGACTACGACTACGACTACGACTACGACTACGACTACGACTACGACTACGACTACTACTACTACTACTACTACTACTACTACTACTACTACAACAACTACTACTACTACTACTTTTATTATTATTATTATTATTATAACAATATTTTTTCATTGAGGTTGTTGAGGGCGATTCACGAGTTCTCAGTCTTTGTTTCGCTCTTTTAAGTGATTCTTAGCGGCCTCTCCATCCGGCTCCTTCCCACTTCTCTCCTCCACTCAAAGCAAAGGCAGTCGGGCTGGAGATAAATGAGTCGGAATAAAAGTCTTCTCGAAACGCTCCGAACATCACTCCACACCAATTTACCTCAAAGATTCACCGGTCGACCATACCCCAGCCTTCGAATACTTGGGCTCTACAATACTCTTGATTCGCCAAGGGAAGGAAGAGGTCCAACTACGAGTCGAAAGCGCCAGGGAGGCGTTCCAGCAGCTGCGTACTAGCAGCTGCGTACTAACCCGTGGGGCCGAGTGGAGATAAGCCACCGGACTAAGATTTGTGTCAATCGGGCAGCTATCCGCGCCATCCGAACCTACGGCTTCGAAACCTTGCCACTGCGTATCGAAGACACCAGGAGATTGGGAGTATTTCATGACTGGTGTCTGCGACGAATCCTGTAAGTGGACTTGTGTGACCAGCTCTCCAACAACGAAATAATGCGTCGATAATGGTCACGTTCTGCGCCGCCCAGCGAAAGAGCTCACAGACCTCTGCCTTGCGCTGTCACGACAATGCACAGTTTGGTGCTGTCCACAAAATTCCAAATCTCGAAACATATTTATCTAGTTTGAAAACATATAAAACGTGTTTTCGTAGAGTCGGTGAACAACTGTTCCAGTGAAAGAGTCATTAAAACTGCGCGCAAAACTTAAAAATAGTAAAAAGGTACCCTCCTTTCTAATTCCCTGAAATATTAATTTGTTTGTTTTTGTTTCTGTTTCGTCGCCGCAATCAGAAGAAGGAGGATTTTCCCTTAATTTTCTAAATGAATTCCCATTGAACCACAGCGCGACCGTAGCCACAGCTACAGATCTGCTAATTGTAAAAACGATCGGCATCGGTTTCAAAAATATGGTTTGATTTTATCAAAAATAGTATTTTGTTTTTGGACTTTATTTTCGTAAGTTTCAACTTGGGTGCAATGACGTCTTAATTCAGCCCCTAATTGTGTAAGTTCTCCCTCTTAAAAGACGAGAGAGAGATGCAGAGGTAGTTGCTGATATTTCGGCCAATTCCTAAATGCAGATCTCCTCTAGAAAAGTGATGTGTTAAGGGGGGCTGTCGCTGGGCATCACAGACTTCCAAATACCTCCAAAGATTTCCTATGCGGTTCAGATCTGGTGAATTGTTAGGCAACTGCATGACCTGGAAGTTATTCCTACGAAGCGACACCCTCGTTGTCCAGGCTGTGTACATCAATAAACCGTTGAGGTTTATTTTGAAAGACGAATTGCGGAACAAAACCGATCTTAAACTTGGATGGCAATTAATTATGGCCCTTTTGACCATTTTAAACAATCTGCGGCCAAATTTGACCAGAAGGACCTAAGGCCTCTTCAAACGCAATGCTCACAACAGGTGATTGAATTTCTTTCATGAGATGACCAAACCAATTTAATACCATAATAGGAAATGATGGGACACTTAATAAAAATCATGTAGTTCCAGAACGTTCTTTGCCATTAATAAAATAGCCTCACATATATTGTGTAATAGTCGTTTCCAAAGTCGTGTGAAATAATAATAATAATAGGTTCTAGAGAAGCGACGACCGATATTTCTCAACCAGAACGGCAGAATGATCTTGTATAGGGATTTGTTTAAAAAACAATATATAGGTTGCATAGTCAATGTCGAAGCGCCATTGAGTTCGATGGATAAAATGTGGATGAATTTATTTGTCAAATAAAACATTTTTGTCACTTTTATTTAGCACCCGTTTCATATGTTCCAACCTAATAAAATGACGTTTTTTTTGATCACGTGATATGAGGCGGTGGATTAAAATCGAATGCACGTAGCCAGATGTTTTGACCAATGTCTATTCCTTAACTGTTGCCAATAAAGAAGAAGCATATTATCATTTATCTTCGTAAATTAAAGAAAAACGCGAGTTGCATAATCGCCGAGTGGGTCGTTGTAATCGAAAATCCTCGTTAATCATAGGTATTCTTCTGCACCGTTTTCGTATCCCTCACTTTCAACCAATGAGAACAGCATGGGATAAGTGTAGTGTATACGTCGACATCAGTTAACGTGCACGCGGAGGAAGACATTTGCAGTATATCATTTATTATTCATAAACATTAGACTCTCTAAAATATATTATCAGAAAACAGACGATGAATGTTGATTTGAAATGGGTGTTTGATTTAAATTAAAAAAGAATCTCTCACTTAAAAGAACCTTTATAATGATCTTAAGTGAATATAACGGAAGATGGAATCTTACGACTTTTCGAAAAACCGATTGGTCAGAAGCTTTAAAATCTTCCGCCTACCCACGCTTCTTCATTTATGCTGCGAACTACCATCTATCTGCGGTTACGGCCTTTTCTAACAAGTACACAACGTGTATAAATTATGAATATTAAATAGAACACTTCGTTCGCGGATTTCAGTTATAACCCGTTTCATATGTTCAACTTAATAACAACACGCTTTTGATCAGGTGATATGAAGTGGTTGATTAAAATAAAGAGCATAGAAGCCAATTGATAGGACCAGAACAATTACTATTATTTATCGTGATTTATCTTCGTGATTAAAAACTTAACATTGGTTGGAACTAGTATATCTTTAGTTAATTTTGCTTAAGTCGGCTTACATTCTTCTGTTGCACCCTGATATTAACATTTACGTCGCAGAATTTATTCCATTTATATGGAAGCAAACTTTTTTGGAAGAACGGCTTATTAACAAAAAATTCCTTCAAAGGATCCATTTTCACCCAAAGCTGTTTGTAATTAACACATTACATGCCGCCTGAACATGTTTCATGATAAAAACATGGTTTCCGACGCAACAAAGGTGTTGGATTTAAAATCAGATGTTAAAATGATTATTTTTGTTTTTAACAAAGGGAGGAATTTCGCAAAGGTGTTATCGTTGTTATGTCAAGTAATGTTTCGATGAATCATTACGTTCTACGCATTATTTATAATTTAAAAATTAAAACGGAATTCGCCATGAGTTTTTATATTTAATGTGCTAAATTAAATTTAAAATTAATTGAATCAAACTGGATAATATATAGTATAATACCAATGCGATTTAAATCTTATTTTTTTGGAAAACCGGTATTATAATTATACAAACTGCTTAATGGGCTTAACATGGTCGGTTTAATTTTACAGCTTAAACAATATACTCGATAAGTAGTACGACGGATTGATGTGTAAATTTGACATTGAAAAATGTTCGTAGGTCAACCGAGCGACCAGTCACGTTCAGGGATGTTAAACTAATATTTAAAGGTAGCGATAACTAAAAAAAACGAAACTGCGCCGCTACATGCTTTTACAATACTTGGAATTAATTGACAACAAACCCTGGTTGAGCGTGCATTTTCGATGCATGTTAATGTGATGAACCAATTACTATGACTGAAATCGTGAATGAAATCTATTAGGGGCAGGCATACACGTATCCAGGTGTACATGACTATGCGGTTGTCGCTTCTGTAAAAAAACCGGCCGATCTGTCTCACAGTTCCTCGTGTCGCTTCTGCCTTGGAGACTATCTCGTGATTCCCGACAGTTTCTCAGGTCTCCAGGGTTCTGATTTCCGACCAATCGTTGGCTTGATTTAATAATCGGATTTTCCATCCGTGTTATTTCCTGTATTAATGTCAACTTATTCTTTTTGCAAAACTATAATCCTCGAAGTTTTGGTCTTCGTGACCTTTATAAAACAAAAATTATGATTATTATTATTATTAAAAATGACACTGCCATGAAGCATTATGTATTGAATGGGGTTTCTTTTAAAATAAGAACGCAATTTTTTTTATTGTTGTCCATTCTCCAGGGTAACTCCTATTGGGGAAATCATTAAATTTTTAAAAGAAGAGGCTTGCTCTCCCCATGATTTTATTATATTTCGCAATATTTTCAGCATGCAAAACTTGTCAACTTTTAGCAACCACGAATTATTATTTTGACAACACCGAGATAACGCTGTTGTGTTAATGATTAGATTATTTATTTCGGTGAATAACTAGGATACTAATCTCTAGCACTTCATTTTAATTTAAGAATCCAAAAAACTAGATTTCACAACGCTGCGATTCCCATAGTGGGTTGTGATATGAATTTGTGAGTGGATCCCTTTTCTTTCAAGCGTCGCGTGTTTGTATCGATATCACTCGCAAGTCATCCATGATTTCGGGCATAGGACGATAGTTAGTAAGAATATGATTGTTCTAGAGGACAAGAGTACCCAAATTTTTCATTTTTTTCATAAAAAGGATATTTTTCCGCATTATTATTAATTGCATTTAACAATCGGTATTGGCTTGGTATGTGAGGCCGTCGAGTTTTCCGGAGTGGCAAATCACAATTTCGATGGAAATTGATTGAATTCGTAAAACAACACGACAAATAGCAAAGTATAATGATTTTTGAATGTGCTATATGTATATAGTATTAGAACGATTTGGTTTAAAATAGCGGTTTGTGAAATGTTTTTCGAAATGTGTGAGGTTATACAAGTTCCAGTAAGAACAATTTTTAAAAGAAACCCTTTGTTCAGAACTCGAAAACTCCCTCAATGGTACTGAAAAAATTAGCCAAACGAATGATCCAGTAAGAATTTACAATTAACTTAAATTAGTGTGTCTACATTCCAATTTAGCGCGCATCTCGCTTGGATGAACATGCAAGCCAGAATTTCTGGAAATAGGGTTTATCCATCAAAATTACAGTCGCGTTATCAGTCTTTACCATGCGTTGGTTGGTTATGCGGAAACAAGTCCTCGGCGGTGATTGGGTGACGGCCGTATATTCCATTATGCGGTTGAGTAGCCAATTGTCGTTTCTTGTTTGGGAAAATTCATCGGCTTATTTCCAATTAACGAAATTTCAAATCTGAAATTCAAAAGAACTGCAGGGATGTGCAGAAAAACACGCAATTTAACAAAACAGTCACGCTGATAAGGCCTTAAAACGTTCCAAAATGTGAACAAAGTATTTTCGAAATCCAACATGTGTTTATCCCCGGTATCCGGCAGATACTAGACATCCCTGTGTGATCGTCTCCGCCACATCAGTGCGCCCTCTTGTGGAACAATAAAAAGGCATTTTTCGAATACGAAAGGGCCATCTTGGATTGTCTCCAATTGATTTGAAATTTTAATGCTCGAAATGTTTCCCTCTCAATGTACTCATTGTTTGCATTCGCTTATTTATATCTTTCGTCGTTATGGAAAAGGCAAAAAAGTGCTTTTTGCTTAGTTTGCAACAAGAATAATAGATATTCTTCTGTTACGACAATTTTAGAAACCTAAGACAAAAATAGTCTCGCATAGAGGTCCCTGTTATTGGTCGCGTTGTGCAGTCCATAACAAAATGTTTAAGTATCAAACCAGATTTGAAAATAGCAAGAACCAATCGTTAAGGATTATTTCGCTCCTCCAAGTGGCGAAACACGCCTATAACTGCGTCGAAATTGCTCAAAATTACCACACAGCAACCACATTTGAACAAATTCCACACTACCCACATCGTGACTTGTTAAGCAATTGCACGAGCACCTACATGGGCCACAAACCTTACGATCCGCGAACCCTATATCGTATATTGATGCGAAAAGTAAAGGCCACTGAATTGGCCATTTATTTTCGAAGCGAACCAACATTTTACCAACCAATTAGCGTTCCTAGCAACTTAATTTCGACTGATGACAGAGTCATCGCCTTTAATGTCCGCCCGTGGCAGTAAAACAACTGTAATGGAACACGATGGGTTGGTGGGGCACGCGCGATCACGAGTTCCCTGTACCTTCAACCATGAAGCTGAGTAGCTTCATCAAGGAAATTATTTTTTATGGTGCAGTTTAAAACCCCCCTAACGACGCAGAAAATAGCCCATGCAATTTGTAAAGTCAACTAACCTAAAATTACGAACTAATTTTCCGGTGTTCTTCTACAGAGAAAGTAGTGTCACTGGACGGACAAAAACAGGTAACCGCATAATCGTTACAAGCAAAGGAAACAGTTGGTGCTACTAAAAAAACACGTGCGACAGTTGTCCGCTGCCCAACCGCTTAAGAAATGCAATTAATCTTGAATTTTCCACTTGCTCTGTATAGACTTGTCTGAATTGACAACGCATCACGTACTCGTCATAAATGAGTGCTCTGGAAGCTTACCATGACGCAGAGGCGAATGTCTAGCTTCGTTGAGTCAATCACAAGTCCAAATATTCAAATTTTGGCGTCTCTCTCTTCTTACTAGAGGATAAACCGGCGGCTTCACGGGAATTTGCCATGAGGTTTCCCGGGGATATGTTTACAGTTGCAGGCGTCCCCAGTTGCAGACGAGGTGGCCTGACCTGGGAGTCGAACCCGGGCCCCTCACCAACAATGAAGGATGGTGCTACCGACCACACCATCTGACACCCTGGGTCACCGTAAGTTGTACCCACTTATTCTCCAAAATCTTCTCGGGCCTTGTTTGACAAGACGGTAGGAAACGGTGGGTCTTTTTAGACCGACTTTGTCTCTCTGGCAGGATAATTGACCGCAAAGAGGCCTGTGCAAACTACGATCTTGTTTGAGCGCACGTTTCCAACACGTCCTTAAGATAAAAGGAATACACGTGTCACTCCTAAATGTCACTTTTCATAAAAAATTCCAATCGCACACATCCGAAATTAATGTTCGATGAGCGGTGAGGAAGATGTGATCCTTAGTGGATCCCCACCTTACTAAAACAACAATCAACTGCTAGCTGGCACAATTTATCGGATACATCCTCAGGGCTACCTGATAACTACTTCGCTTGTTTGTATTCAATTAATCCATTTACTTTGATATGGCAGATGATCAGACTGTAACAAGGAAGTCAGAATCAGTTTTTAAATTTCCAACATTCTATTAGTAAATGTATGAAAACATTTATTTTAAATTTCGGATAGTAAGATGTATCGAATGAAAACAAAATATAATTGAGTGTTTTTCAATATTCAGACATTAGTTATAAAGCGGCCTAAATAAAATAAAGATTATTTATTTCCTTTTAGTCATCGTAATTTGTTGTCTGCGCAGTCGGTTTTTTTCAATTAAACAAATCTCTAATTAAACTGTCTGACTGCTTCAGTCGTGGAACCGAAAACGAGTACGAACAACTTTAATTAATGAAAATGATAGGTTTTATTCGATAATGTATTCTAAAAAAAGAAATCCGATTTACAATATCTTAATTAAACACACTATTCTTTTGTTAACACCTTGTTATTAAAATGCATTGAATCTTAAAAAAAGTAACAGAACACACGCACTCAATTCAGTCTACTTGAAAACAAGCCCAACATATTGATGATTCCTTTTAATTGAATGAAACGGGAAATATTTCAGTGCGATGCACATTTTTGGTTCATATATTCGACAAAAACATATTCTTGCTAACATGTGCTATAAAACCTTCAAGCCAAAAGATGGTCCATGGCATCTAAAGAAACAATTGGAAAGTTTTTTTAAACTCGTCTCAGCATCTTGCTTAGGATCTTATTCCCCGAAAATTGTCGAGACGACATCTCACGTCTTGAGATTATCGTTGAAGAAATCAGCATTGAATTGTAATTAAAACGGTATTTTCTTCAATTCACCTTTTCTGTGTAACCAACTACAGTTAGAAATTGTTTCACAACACAAAACAACTCTAAAAAGGCCAAGTCGCTTTCAGAAAGAACGCCCTTTAAGTAGCCAATTGTGAAGGCCTGTCGGAAAATATTCTACTTGCCTGCTTAATTGGAAGCCCTTTGCCACAAAAGAATAATAGGTAGCATAAATCGATAAATTTATACCGAAAGAGTAATTCGTGGTCTAATATTAAAGCAATGTAGCCATTATTCTTTTATTTAAATAAAAGAGTGTCTGTTTCCCAGTCCTAGTGCAACCGAAAATCTGGGCATATAGGTAATACGTGAATTTAAATAAGCAGCCGTTTTGGGGAATCAACCGGTAGAGCCGTTATATTGAGAGGCCTCATACTTCTTCTTTGGCGCATCAAGGCACTCCTGTCAGCGGATATGCCGGCTTCATGGAAGCCTCTAATCGAATTCGCCCAGGTCCCTACTGATTGAGCTATATTCCTGTTTCGAGCGACACCCCCTTTGACATTCTGCTACCACAGGCGCTCCATGCCCGCTATGACGCTGCCGATCAACTAAGAACGTTGTCAACGGGGTTTAAGAATAGTTGACACCGCTGCGCCTTCACAGTGACGCCTAATTTCTTTGTTGAAGAGCTGGTCACGCAAATCCGCTGTCAGGATTCATGAAGACTGACTAAAACCAAGGGGGGTTGGAGGGGTCGCAAGGTTTTCGCGAGGCGAGAAGCGAACAATCAGTAAAATGGCGATGGGTTGAAGACAAAGAGACCCATTTAAACATTGAAGTTAGTTTTAAACGTCTCGGCCGAAGCGCACAATTCAAGGAAAATCACCGCATCATCTACAAATGTTGAGTTCCCACGAAACCAACTACAATTAAATCATTCCAACTTCGTCTCGATGAATATATTTTACGGGAAGCAGACAAAGCAGTCACGGTCTGGATTCTCTTCCCATTTATAATATTAGTTTCATGTCTTGCGTGCACCATAAGTACATTCACTGGTGTCTAAGGCCCATAAATAACAAATGCTTTGCATTCCAATGCAGATGCAGCCAGGATAATTATACTATGATCTCAATTGAGTGAAATTCAATTGCAATATAAAAAATTGGTTTTAATATACATTTGAGGTTCAGGACACAATGGATAGGTCAAAGCTAAACATTTTTATACTTATGGTTTCTTTAGAACGATTTAATTTGGAAAATATCGCACGAAGGACGTTGAACAGACAGGTGGCAAAATAACACAAACTTCAATATTTATTTTTTAATGAATCTCGCAATCTATTGCTCATAGTTTTGCGAAATCGCCCTTAAATTTATGCAGATTTAATAAAGTTCTCTTCCCACAGTTGAGACTAAAGCGGATGCTTATGGAGACCGAGTTTCATTCGACAATTGGTGTCGAGGTAAACCACCTACATCGATAATTGGACCAAGGAGTAAGGCAAAATAATTGGATAAAGCAAATTCTGCACTAAGATAAATCCTATGTGGACTCAAGTAGAAGGTGGGGTCGGCGTTTGTTTTGTCGTTTTGGTCGAAACTAAGGATATGATATGCGGAGCACTGTTCCGAATAGAACGACTTGTGGTTTGTTTAAATGGTCAAAGACAAACCATCTGTTTGATGTTATCCGGTTCCAATGCGTCGAGAAATTATGTTGTCTTTTCACCTTGCCCGGGGCATTCAAGGGTGAGGAAATCACACACCCGTCTGTCCAATTCCTCCATACTCACTCGCGTTCTGCAGAACGTAAACGAACTCCGATTTCTTAACAACTTTACTTCAAATTCACTTTTTTTTGAATGCCTCTATGAATCGAGTGAGCCTCAATCAAAATTGGCCTCCAGCGAAAATGAATTTGGTTTCCGTGGAAGGGTTTGCTTCGCTGTCTATGGAAAGTTATTGTTGTCATTGGAGCTAACATTTTGTGATGACGGCTTTGGTTTGATGAGGCGTGGTATTCGACGCCTCGGGAACCACCGGCGGTACTCAGCGTGGGTATCAGCGCAGCAACACCCGACGCCCCGCCCAAACACACAAACGCCTTCCAAAAGGCCACACAAGTGCAAAATAATTAACATTCCCGGGTTACTAGAGGGTTACATGGGAAACCACAAAATTGGGAATTTTCGAAAACGCCTCCGTCATTAATTCCCTTAACCACCTTAATAGGCAAAAAGAACATTCCTTAGAGAAAGGCAATTTATGGTTTTCGACATGAGGTCTAGTCAAATTGGTAAAACCTCTAAATGTCTTTAAGCATGAACGGGTTTACAATCCCAGCAACGTAAAAATTTCTGCGTTTTGTTGTGGTCGGTTGCAAGTTTGACTCCTATATCGTTCTATTTGATGTCTTCAAACGCAGAAGCCGCACAAGCCGTCTTTAGGTTTGATATTAACGGAAGTTCCAAACTAATCTCTGATGTTCTTAAAAACGATATTTGACGTAGAGTTGATGTGCATTTTAAAGATTTGACGAGCTATTTTCCATTCAAAGGCATAGCACAATACAATGCTGCAATAAATGTTCGAAAATGTTCGAAAATGAAACAATTGAATAGCAATACCATGGTTGCAATTGACGATTGAACTGATTTTTAATTTTCCGTGGAATACACAGCAACATTCGAAATATACTACCGAGAGAACGGTGTTGTTGCGGTTAAGCTTGAATGGTTGATTTATTAAGAGAGTGAAGTTAGACGGCTTCATTGTAGACATTTACCGGAACGGGTGTTGCAACTTTGGCTGGTGGAATGGAACACCCAAACGGGGTTGAAAAGGGCGTCACGCATGCGTGATACGAACAGAGAACATCTTGAAACCTAACGATGAATGATGGTGTCACAAATCTGAAGTAAAGACACGAACCAAAACTAAACGAAATTATTAAAATAAAAAACATGAACCATTCAAAAACAAAAAATGGAAGTTTGAGTGCCATTTTGACTGAAAATAGATTTAAAATCGGGATGGTCGCTGAAACATAATAAATCGACGTCACCACACCCACGAGTTTATTTTTCTAGTAAGTTACCTCAATGCCTGCTTTTCACATTTCTATGTAAATCGGATTGCAGATAATGAAGTGAATATTGGAATGTATATCTAAATTTTGATATTTATTAATCGTTCTTGGCCATTTATTTGAAGGAAATAAGACGGTGGAAAATCGAAATGGAATGGAACAGAAGCCGTTATATCAGGATGCTGTATCAGATGCCGACCAAAATGATGGAGATCGAGCATCCATTTGATTTGGCACCACTGATGTAAAAAGCAGGCCATGATGTAGGCTCACATTTGAGAGGATTTGATTCTTGAACACTCTTAACCGCGTGATGCGTTCTGCAGTTAAGTTAGACTGGATTAGCTCGGAAGAGTTTGGAAAGGGACTTTATAATTGGCAAACCTAATTTTGAAAACACCCTTCCAAGATTCGGGCTTCAAATCACCAACAATTGAATAGTTTGCTGCGGATAAAATTATTCCATTTATGAAAGATTTATTTTAAAACATTTCGGCAACCGATTTCCCCATCCACTGCAAATTGCATGTAAAAAACGAAAAAGGCAGTGAAAAAGGGGTTAATGGGAGATTTTCATGTTGACTAAAGACACGATCGCACCATTACGCGTTCGATGAAGACTGCACAACTAAATTGCCGAAAGTCTAAAGGCAATGGATGCCCCTCCTAGTGGGTTTTCATTTAATTTAATGAGTATAATTAAACAAATAGCGTCTTATAAATTGGAAAGACTTATATAAGATGGCCAAGAAGTTTAAATAAAATAGAATCTGTTGGGTGTTTTTTTAAATCTTAAATAGGACCCACAAACAACATTTGAAGGAAGGCGGACCTCCCATTTTAACACCCGCATTGTTTTTAATTAACTACAAACAACGCAACACGATAATAAATCCAAGAGCTTTAATGTAAAGCAGTGTCATAATCATTATTATAGGCTAATAGTAGACAGGAGCTTTGGCGGAGGCTACGCGGCTTTGTTAGGGCCTTATGAAAATTGTCTTGGTGCTTATGGACCCATTGCTAAGGAGTGCAGAGCTCATTGGAAAGAAACGCCCATGAAAATTTGATTGGAAAGTACTGGAATTTTCAACCATAAGAAATTACCTTTTTAATTTAGTCAACTATTTTGATCTGTATTAAGACAGTTCCAAGATTGAGAGGACTATGGACTAAGCCAACATTGAATTGGTTATGTACAGAACATGGAGCACGTCACCACTGATATCCGTTGGTATTACCAATCTCTCTTCATGTTTCAAAGAAACTTAACGGAAAAGAATTTGTGTAAGTCTCAACCTTAAGGTAATTGAACTGTTGAACCCGGTTTTAGTTCGGGCAAACTTCCTTTTAAGGATAAGGAGAACAACGACGCATTGAAAAGCCCGATGATCGAAAATCGAAACAATGTTCCCGTGAATCTAATAGTTTCACATAATCTGCTCACATAAACAAGGACACGGAATAAAGAAAGTGAGAAGCGGGATGTTATCGTGTTCAAATAAAATCCAGTTCAGGTTGTAGAATTTCAGGCATACTACTGGCATTATAAAGACATTGGTGAAGTAATTATGAAGTTATATATCTATAGGAAATCCTACATTTTTCATATCAATAAATGCAAATACGCTACCACGCAGATACCAAACCTGAACGCTACCTGTATTTCATCCAAATTGTTAGGCCCGTCGAATTGCACTGCATTAAATATTTTATTATCGAATTTTTCTCACAAACCTGTTCCGAAAAGAAGACATTAATAATACATTGGAGACGTATCCAGACTATGGAAAGTTCTTCATTCTCTTTATTGCTTATTACTTTATATAAAACAAAAGAAGCATTGATTGATACATACGTTAGGAACAAAATCCAGGATTATCGAATCCGCTAAGGCACGGTTTTGAAGAGGTCAACGAGCCCAAACCCTCGCAGCTGTTCTTAACACCCGGTGTTTCGGCAGCAGGAGCGAAAGAAGCCGTTTCAGCCGCGCCCTTGGACACGTACCCGTGGGTAGTGAGACAAAAGATATCAAAATTGGGGAACAAAGTGGGACATCGACGACCTGCAAACAATTCAGATTCCTGGTTCAGAAACATAACTGGACAGATGTGCTGGCGCTTACAAAAGGCGGCAAACGATTCACACTCGGTTAGATGGTCAATCACACTGGGACGCTCGAAAATAACAAAGAAGACCGGGCGATAGGCTCGGTGAAGGTGTTGGCGTAAATTTACAGAGGTGCTTGGTGTCTTGGTGGTTTGCTGGCGCTTGAGAACATCCTCGAGCCGAATGGGAGATTCTTGCATATGGGGCATAACTTTCGGCGATTGAAGACGAGAAACCGTTCGAATATTACTGACAATTATTGTAGTTTCATCAAATGGGAATATGTTAAAGTGTATGGGTTGTTCGACTGCCTCGGTGTTGTTATTCGCGTACATGGTGCAATCATCTAGAGTGTTATTTTCGTAAACTCCATCACCCGAAACCGAGGACCCTTTCGCGGGAAGGACAATTAAATTACGATATCCATAGACGTCGGGACGTTTCGTCTCTAGCTCCGCTGAACAGGGGGCAAGAAAGTGTGTGACAATGTTGAGGTTTTGGCAATTTTCGCCGCCTACCTCATTGTGGCGCAGACCTGGTCGTGTCCAGATGTCACCAAGGCGCCAGGAGAGTTGTTCTCCCGTGCCAGTCATTGGGGAGGTCTTTACACATTTCGTTTGCGACGGGGGCCGACAAGTGACGTCGTGCAGTAGGCTAAGAGTTAGCTGGCTTGTTGAGAGGTTAGTTAATCGGCCGACTTTAATTGCCTTGATCAATAAGTCAGCAATGTAGTCGGCAGCACTGTGTACGGCCTTAAGACCCTGAAGAAAACCAACTTGGTACTCATAGACTACACAGAGATGCTGGGCAAACCTATTTATACTTTCTCTCCTTTCGATATCAGTGGTACTCTTCAAAATACAGAGAATACGGAGTTGGTCCATATCTCGGAAAGGCGGGAAGGCGGTATCCTTTCCAGTAAGATGATTTAAGGATTCATTTGAAACGTCCGATACAGGCAAACTAGGACATCCATTAAGAGACCCCTTTTCAACATCAGAGTTAGAATTTGAGTGCTCAGACAGCGGCATCCGTTTGCTAGATAAGATACGCCTCAATGGTAAACGCACCACGAAGGGGGAATTTGTAAGAGATCTGATTTTCGGCGATCTATTTTGATTCCAAGGCGACGAAAACAGTTTTCTCCGACGTAGAAGACCAGGATCATATGTCGGAGATTGTCCATCAGAAGAGAAGCGATCTGCGTCGTTACTGAGACAACGGTTTTTTATCCTGTTGTCAAACCATTCGTCAGCCAACGGAGAGTTCATAGGGGAACTAGCAGTACTACGGGCATTCTTTGAATTCCACAATGAATAGGATGTGTTGTATCCCGAAGCCTGGGTCCTTTCAAGAGAGGCCGCTTCTTGTATCTTTATCTCGAACGTCTTAACTAATCGGTTAAGAAACCACTTGAGATGCAGAAGCACCTTGGCGTGGTTGAGCGCTGGGCTGTTAAGCATCATCTGAAAAACTGAGCGCGACAAGAAACAATCCAGGACAAAACACACACACCGAGCAATTTGATTGGTTGCCCCCTTGGGGCCTTTCAGCGATAACACGAAAGCGCGTATGAATGTACTTGTAGTGAGCGGGTAAAACACAGAACATTAAAACACACGTTTTATTTTGTTAACTAAAATGAAAATATAATTTTAAATAGAATAAATTTAAAATATATAATATAAAATTATTACAAAATAAATGACCTTCTGAATTGTGTGTGCTTGTGATATAATTCGGTGTCATCGTAAAAAGTAATTCACACTAGTGTGAATCCTTTCACAATTACTACCATTTCATTTATTTATAGGTAAAAAATTGCGCATTTAGTTCAATAAACGGGGAGGCATGTCGGAATAATGGGTTTTCTTTGGTTTGCAATAACGGTTAAACACCATTAATTTAAGGCATGTTTATTGTTCAATAAACATTCAATTACCAATCAAGCTCATGCTCAATGAACGTTGTATATAGGGCAGTATTTTCAACAATCTTTATCGCCACTAGACAATGCCTGCAACTGTTCGAGTAAAGGTTTTCGCTGCCCGAAATCTTCCGGTCATGGACCGCGCGTCCTTTCTTACAGATGCGTTTGTCGAAGTATCTCATTGCATTATTTGTAAAAGCCCTCTTTAGCTCCGTCTCGGTGCAGCGGCTTTCAAAACTGAAGTAATTAGAAGGTCGCTAAATCCCGAGTGGAATTCTGACTGGTTCTGTTTTGAGGTAAATTCCCTAATGCTTATGCATCCGCTAAAGTTAAGCGAGAAAGCACTCCAAGAAGAAACTTTACAGATCCGTGTTTTGGATCACGATACATACAGCGCTCATGACTCCATTGGACGGGTCTACTTCACCCTAACACCACTCCTTCAGAGCGGACAGAAGCGCAGATTAGGCGGCTGGTTCCCACTGTATGATACGATGCATGGTTGGTTTCTCGGGTGTCATTTACTGGTTTTCTAGGTATTCGAGGCGAAATAAACTTGGCCGTTCGCGTTGACCTTTTTTCTGACACCAACCGGCATGGATTTGCTTCTCTGGGAGTTCGATTCTTTTTCAGTAAGCCTATTTTAAATTTCTCACCTAGCGATTTTGTCTTCTGTATATTATTGCTTTTATCTTGATTTTCGTTGCTGTCTCCCAATAAGACGCGACCAATCAATGGTATGATCTCACATATCTAGAGACAGTAATTCGGTACCCATAAGTGTTGGCGGGATACATGCATCTTATTCCTTATATTGCCAACAATTCGATGCGACGAAGACCGTGTAATAAAGAAAATACCCTTCTAGTCGATAAATCAATGCAGCTTTATAGCTGGTTTGAGGTTGTGCCTTGGAAATTTGTATTTGCATTCAGAGATTGTGGGCTCTCTAATGTTAATTCGAGAGGCAACTTACTGGCCGTTTTATTGATCTGCACTTCGCAATCACACCTGTTGTTCAGTTAGTGTTTATATAGAACGCTCGAACGTGCGTTGGTTTACAAACCCAGGAAAACCGTATTTCAATCTACCAACACTCACATGCCACCGAAATATTTATAGATTAAATTGACTAGTAAGACCTTCGTCTACCGATTTAATAATTTATCCCAAGCATCTTAGCATCCTTGATTATTTATTAGTAATAAACTAAAACGAATATTAACTAACGGGTTAAATTGGCCAGAAGGGCAAATAGAAACCTACTCGTTTGAAACCTGATAATTGCCGCAGTCAAGCGTGCATATCCCTACAACCCGCGAACATTAATGAACACTGTTTGCGGGGGTGTCACCCTCTTCTAGGTTCATCCATCCCCGAGGGCTACCGTGTCTCCAGTCTCATTGGTTTCGTCCACGAACTCATAATGGACGAGGATCCGGAACATCAGTGGATCGAGAAGATTCGCTCGTCTCGCGCTTCAAACGAGGCCAGACAGCAGACATTTTCACAGCTGAGCGGTAAGACCTCCCCCTCCCTTTCCTCTAAACCCCGGTGTCTCAAGTAATGGTCAAATCGTTGTCTTCCATTTAAATAAAAAAATAATATTGTATTGTTCTGGATTCAGCAAAAGGTCGGCGCTGTTTCCTATTATTTTTGCGCATATCTGACGCCTTATACGGCATCTTTTTTCATCGGAGTCACGCTTGAAGGTTGTTAGTCGTGACCCCTACCATCCCCCCTTTTCTCAAGTTTATCTAAGTGTAAATCTCTTCGACCAATGACGTAGGCTATACCGTTACATACCCACAAGAACGGCGGCATATCGCAATTCGGTCATTCCTTATTTGTCCCGAGTTTTAGTTTCACCCGAACAGATTAAGAAGCAGGAACTGAAATACAGTTTTCGTATAAAACATTTTAATTGTATCGTTTTATCATGCTGCAAGTTTTGGTTCTCGTGACCTGAATAGAACGCTTATCTTTATCATCATTATTATTATTGCACCCACGCGTACAGGTTTGTTAACTTGCGAGGCCTTCGGGTCGTTGAGGCGCCTTTCATGGATCTTCAGATGCACAGATGCAGACTAATCGATTTCCAAGTCGACCTGATCCTCTTTGCTTGTGTTCTAACACTTCGCGGCCACCGTTGTGTTTTCAGAGGAGTGGGGGGTTGTGGGTTATTTGTATTTCTGGATTATTGATTGGTGTTGGGTACTAGACAAATCACGTTTCCTTATTACTTCATCTCTGTGATGGTCATTTTGGAAGGGGGGCTCGAATGAATGACGAATTGATAGGGTTTTCAGATGTTTTTAAAATCGACGAAACAGATGCTGGTATCTAAAAAGCGTCCAGAATATTTGTTACATCCACCAATTGTCTGCTCAAACAATACCTTGAATTCTCTTTTACTTTCGTTTATTGCAGGCGAGTTACAACGCAAGTTGAGCAGGAAGGTGCTGAACCTCGGGGGGAACGCCGTCATTGGGTAACAGGAGCCGCCATATTTATTTAACATGTATTTTTCAAAACGAAGCAACCAATTGCCACCTTTCTCACTTCCAGCTATCGAATTCACTTTGACCTTGAGGGTGAAACTGGCATTGTGGCTCGCGCCATTGGAACTGCCGTTCGCCTCCATCGACCAACCACAAAATCCTCCGCCGATAGTCAGGCCTCCTCAAAGTGAGTTGTACATCTCCTGAAGGCCTTTCTCTCATTCCCTTTCTGCACCGCGTTCTATTCTTAAATGCCCATTGGGGACTGGTGGTTGTTTAGTTAGTTGACGAAACAGATGGGGTCTAGAAATATTATCATAGTCACCCCCCCCCCCGAAGATGACACCTTCCGTCATCTGTTTGATAATCATAATAATAAGAATTGTAGTGGCTTTATTGAGGTGGAGAGATTTCAGGAGTTTCAACATCGGCTAAACGCTAAAATTATCAAATTGTCGGATTCGCCTCGGTGCGGACGAGCGGCTCGAAATGTCATCATCATCATCATCATCCCATGACCTCAGGAGGGGGCGCTTTCACTGTACAGATGGACTGGAAGACGCGAATCGGATGCTGACAATGATCATCTGAAGTTTTGGACAGGCTGATAGATCGGCAGTCATTCAGTAGAAACACCAAATAACACCGTTGCACCTTAAATTTGACCAAATGAATTCAATTACCTCGACTTTTAAAGTCGGCTAGTTTTATTTCGCACTTAGCGGAAGCAATTACCCGGTAGGTATTCGTGTTATGGTCAATTAGGCGACAGGAAATGCCAGCTTACTAGAGCCCACTACCCTCTTTAATGGAAAAAAGATGAATTTGCCACTGACATATTTAATTTGGGGGACCATTTCTCTCTTTTTCTCTGTAGATTTGAAATAAATCAGAATTTGGTCGTCGTTGGTATTCAGATTACCGGGAACATGCGGTTTGCACAAAATCAAAATTGTAATCCATATCCGTTAGCCCCAATGCAACCCACGAAGCGCATAAGTGCATTTATTCCCATTTCAAACGTTCCCATCCCGGAAAGGACTCGTTATAAATCACCCATATCTCTCTCTCTTTAGCAGTGTTTTCCCATTGCTCAAATTAGGTGTCCCACATTTTGGGACAAACAGCAGATGATTGTGTGAATACCGTGTTATCAAGATAAAACCCGTACACGCTTGACAACACCTCCCTGAACAGTGGCCGGTCGCCATTTGGTCGAAGTTGTTTTTAAACGCTTCAGAGAGCCTCGATTGGTACAACATCTCGTTGATGTCGCACCCTTTCAATAAACCGACTGCCACAGTTTATCCCGTCTTCAATGCTGGACCCCAGCAACCGTTAATGCCCCCGTGTTACGGAGAGGGTTTAGTCCTGTCTACCCAGTAACTAAGGCACGAGGTTATGGGTGTGTTCGACTCACAATATTCACGTTGAATGGATGTTGCCTTCAAGGAAACCCGCCCAGGGCCACCAAATCTCCACAGAAAGTCTTTCAAGTTCGAGTTTATTTTACAAATTGAAATTAAACACCCATAATTAACTAATGGAAAATCATTATCTGTTTGGCAGAGGGTCTGCAATTTACGAATGATAAATTATGAATTGCAAATGTCCCCGTCGCGTCCACTCTTTTGGTGAAATGCTCGATGCCATTTCTTCATAATTGGGGCCGAATGCTGTCTTCAAGTGTTTCTGGATTATTTGGGTAAACTCTCTGTTTGAGTTTGATTGTCCCACGTAAAATATTCAAAAAGCGTTAAATCCGGCGATCTTGGCAGCCGAAGGACTTCAGAATTCCGTGGGATACTTCTTTCCTGGAAATTTTTTCGCAATAAATTCATTGTTTTGTTTGCTGGGTTGCATGTTGCGTTGGGAATTTGCAATACATTATTTATCATTAATAAATTGCAAACTCTCTGCTTTATATCAATAAACAGATGACGATTTTAGATTCAAAATGGGTGTTTTTCATTGGAATTTAACAATGCACCTCGACCTTAAAATATCGTGTACAATTGTGTGAACAGTGCCTGATTGTTTTCACTGGCGACCCATCTGTTTTTTCCGAGCTCAATAACATTCAGATTATCTCGTTTTGTTTTGCTGGAGGTGTTATAATAATGGTATCCGTTTTTAAGGTCACTCGGACAAAGACGTTTAGCATTAGAATGCACAGCAAACAAAAAATGATGCATGAAGAGGCGTGTTTAAACCAAGAAGATGCAGAATAAGTTGACACGAAATAACGAAATAACGACGAGGCAAATTTGCGAGAAAGACAAACAATTAAACCCTCGAAGTATATAGAGTTTGCCAAAGTCCCAATGGCGGCCATTGAAGGGCCCAATCAGTAACGCCCGCAGAAAAAAAGAAAATGGTGTGAGGCGTGCAGGGAAAGCGGGTGGGTGCTGCGATAATTGAATTTAAATATACCGAGATTCAGAGTGGCCTTTGTGGAGTTTGTAATCCTTAGCGGTTTTAAAATACTGTTTTTTGGTCCCATCAGTGAATATCCAGTTGTTTAGATGGCCCTATAGACCTACGAAAATAGGATGCTTGTTTGAGATGAGATGAAAATGTAAAAAAACATTAAATCAGATGATTGGAAACGCTTCACTGGATTATACTCTTCCCGAGCAAGTGTTGTCTGCGTTTTGTTTTCCATACTGACAGATGTCTGTATTTGTTCCATTGAAATAGTTGTTGGAATCCTCGGGAGAATGGGCGATCGCTATTACTAAATGAATCTATTTGTTTAAATCCTCCGAAAAAAAACAATTTCGTCGGTGACCTTTGTTTGTTATTGTGAGAAGAAAGTAATTGCGTCCGGCGATTGTTTTTTTCACGGGGACACCTTTGCTCGGGAGGCCGTTGCCCCCGCCGTAGAGGGTGTTGACTTTTCTGTTTCTCTTTTACCTCAGAGTCCACCAGAAGGGGAGACCGAAAGTGGACTCATCGGCCACTGACGACATCGAAATGAGGAACCTCGGTAGGTGCTGCTTGTTCCCCACCCTCCCGAATTCCTCTTTCCTTGTTTGTTCCGTGGCACAATTTGGAGCCACTATGTTCACATCACGTAAGGAACAATGGTACACTCCCATACATTAGCGGGCAACAACAATCGTTGCCAATCACAAATGCCTGCTCATTTTAGGTCGAGTAACGATGGCAATGCCTGCCCACTCCCTACCACCCCAATCAGCTCATTATCTCCATTTATACTAATTGTTTATCGGGGGAAGTTTTAGGGAACGAAATAGGCTTTTGCATTTGGCACAGGCACGCCCAACTCTGGCATTCGGTGGCCTTCGACTTATCCGACATCTCCTGTCGTATATTTGCTCGATATTACCATACCGCTAGATCGTTTGCGCAATTCAGGAGATGCCGATGTTTGACGTCAGACAAAATGCATCTCCAGGAGCATATTCAAGCTACTGAACAGCCGATTACTTCATCTTACAGCATCTTTTTTTAATTGATGATCACGAGTGAATTTTGGTCATTTTAGCCCTTCGTACCATCGAGAAATCCACCCCTCCTCCTCCACCAAAACCACTGGTCGAATCTGTAAGTTGCTGTCATTCATTTCCACGCCTCATCCACATTCTTGGCCTCTCTATAGGCGAGGAACTGCTTTATTATCTAAATTCGACGGTTTTGTTTACTGCGAATGCGTAGATCGTGGCGCCGCGTTCATCTGAAACACTTTTTCTCTTTCAGTGAAGTGTTTTTGTTTCGGTACATTAAATCCCCTCCTCCTCCATATCATCGTTATCCTTCGGGATTTCGCTCGCATCGCTGCATCGCATCGTCTAAATAAACCCACCGGCACGCCAAAATTGGCCAAAATGGGCATCCCCACTCGGGTGGTGGGATACCTGGGTTCGACTCCCCTCACCAGGCCACCTCGGGTGTCACCTCGGGGTGCGCCGTGACCAGCAAATCGATTTCCGAGCAACCCCACTCAGCCGGTTTATCCTCGAGTTGGAGGTAGTCGTAAAAAGTGTAATTTTTGTTGCTTTAATGGGATAAAATTCGGATGCCCAACTAACGACGAAGGGCAATGGGCGCTTGATACAATGTATTCAGGGTAGATAATAAAGTATTGAGATTTCGTTATTGACCAAATACGCTTTTCCGACTGCAATTTAGCAATAAAACATTCTGAAACGTGATTTTCGGAATTTTTTCCCTCATTTTTTCTCCCATAGTCGAAGTGTGCCTGCGATTTAAATGACGGCTTCTCGTCTTTTTAAATGGGAGAACTTGCAACATCGGGGGCTGACCGAATACTCTATCAAGCATATCTTGGTTCTCATTTATAATTTTCTGCTGCAGATTTTCTACAACTACAATTGCTAGATATTAATCTTGGTAATTGTAATCGTTTTATTAAGGTCACGAGGACCAATACTTTCAGCATAGACAATGTATAATTAACGATGCTGCGATGTGCGAAAACTGTCTCCGAGTTCCTGCTTCTTCATCTGTTCGAGTGTAACTAAAATCGTGGCAAATAAGGAATGAAGTAATTGCGATATTCTGCCGCTTTGAGGAGGAATGAAGCAGCCGAAGAGATTAAAATTTCGACAGACTTGACTAGACGGGAGGGGAGTTGAGGGGTCACGAGCAGCCGTGAGTGGGCAACTCGTGATATGACGTTGATTGATGGTCTCTTGGGTGGAGAAAGTAAGTAAGGCACTGGAAAACAAGATTATTTTTAAAAACCCACACCGTTTTTTAAGTCAGAACATTTGAAACCATCTGGTAAAACCACGGGGAACGGTATGTTATGAGTGGAATTATCCAAGTGGCATTGACCAAGGTTCTACTGCGACGCATCTCCCATGGACGGCATCCAAAGGCTAATAAAACCCAGGAATTTTGATTCTCATCCGAAAGCGAAATTATGGAGTGAAGCAATCACCAGCGCGTCGGCATCTGCTCCTAGGGCAAACGTAATGGCTTCGTGTGTGCTTCGCCAGACAGAAAACGGCTGCACGGCGAAGAAGGTCCTATCGACTACGGCCAAACAAACGTGTGTCCCACTTTACTGCATGACGTCAGAAAATGCGTTACCGAAAGCGTGTGACACAGATCATTTAAAAAGGACAGTTACGTATTGTCTGGCATACGCGTGTGAGCGAGTGTAGCGGGCAACAAGTAAAATAGACCTCTCTCTTGCTATGCCACACCTCACTAAGGATTCGAGATTGGATTCATCACACAATTTGATGTAATTTAGCTGCAACGTTGTTCGATAAAATACGCACATCGAGGTTCCTGCCTACTCGGTAGGATTCTGGACGAACTCACGATAGGAGCGAGCAGGTGTCGGCAACAGCGGCCGACGGCACGAACTCTATTTTGACTATTTATTCAGTCGACGTTATGGTTAACATATTCACGCTCATTTGCCCTTTAAATCTCATCGTTTGGCCGGAGGAATCATCGTTGAAAGCCTAAAAGGTGTCACCACGTGCTCAACCACGTCATCAAATGATCAACTCGGGTTACAAAATACCAAATCAGCTGTGACTGCTATTTCTACCCGCTTGGATGGTGACTAGACGCGGCCCAAATTCAGACCTTGAAGCATTTAAGCAGCCCGCTCTTGTAATACCTTCTATCCTGTTGTTTTGGGAAGATTTCACTTTGTTAAAGCTTATTTAAGCCAGGAAAATCAATATTCTCACGGTTTGGTTGTTTAATTGAGCCTTGTGGTAGCAAACAAATCTGATAAATTAGCAAGAACAATGAACAAGAATGTTTGTCACGTGGACCACTGTCTCTTGTTCTTCTTCTTCCTAAAAGCTTCGATCCAAATTGCGCATCAATTGATTATTCAAAGAGTGCATGAATTGCCCTTGAATTGTCCTTGTACTACCCCCTCCCTCTCTCTCTCTCCGTCCTCGTTTAGGAGTTTCCATTTCTCACCTTCTGCAGTCCACCCTCTGGCATCATCAAGCATATTGGAACCGCCGTGGCGGCAAAGTCGGTGAAATTGTTGGACAAAAGTATTACCGGTAAGGAGTGTGTTGTTGCCACTGCCGCCCCGAGGGGCCCAGTATACTGCTTGATCGCTCCAGCTTCGGGATCGTTGAAGAAGTCAGATTGAAGCGATTCGTTTTGTTGTTTTCCGAAATAACTGGCACTTGGGAGCGACGTGGAATTGTGCTAGGCGACGTTCCCGGGGGAAAGGCGACACTGAAACCGATTCGACACGATTTCAGACATGTCTGCTTGCTTGTTGATGCGTTGATGTCATCGATACCCGCTGCCCTCAAACAGTTATTGGCAGCAGAGTGGTCTGAGCAGTTGGAGGTGCGTCTCTGCTCCCAGCGGTGGTAGACAGACTGCAGGCCCAAACGGTTCGGTAATTTGTGATGAACGATGGTTACAATAAATCCACGATGATGTTACATGAATCAGGCATCGAGCAGAAGGTTCCTTGCCGCGGGTCGAGGAAAAAAGGTTGGGAAGTTGTGAAAAGTGTAGAGAATTCGTAAGCTTCAACAAATTGACCTCTTTGTGGGATACTAGGCCAGTCTTGAGATGTGTTCTTGTCACTATGCCTAGGCAGTCGTTGTCAACGGGAACTGGTTGTGAGTAAATATTCTCGATACTTGACCTGCTAATTCTGGAATGGAAGAGGTTGGTTGCTTGGTGCGATAATCGTATGGCCCTCAATCAGATTTTCACGATGACCATCACTCCATCGATTGTGGGTTGATAATTGGATGTGAAAATTAAGTAGGTTCAAACTTTATTTACCGTGTCACACCGTGGCCTGCCAAACGACGGTTGACATCGGGACGAAACTAATAGCTGACAACGCACACGGCTTGACGTCTGCGTTTTCAATCCGACACAGCGCCTCAAAACAAAGAAGGGTCCATCCTAGGGCAGCGAGGTGTTCAGCTGCCGAACTATAGTTAAAGTAGATGCAACGATTGTTGTTACGTCATCGGTCGTGGATAGTCGTGCTGCCGATGGCTTTGGTCTTGGCAAAAACGGTTGTCTGTGTGGAAACGGAGTTTTCATTGACCATGTTCCCACGGGTACTGAGATGCTCGCCACTGTGGTGATCGCTGACCCCAAATCAACCTCACGCCGGGCCACTGATGCGCACGTGTGTGCCGTCCATTCTTTGAAGGGCACGGCCTGCGACTGTGCCAGTTTGCGACCTCTGCTGACGGCTTCATCATTTTGTGTCTAACCTCTTGGGATATATATCCCTCGCTCGACTCATCTTCGTCCATTTTATTACCTAGGTAACAAAAATATATGCACCCTCCTTGGAATTGCCACTTTTCACTCGTTTTGATTATAGCAAAATAAAAATGACAAATCTTCAATTGCACTTTCTTTGGCCACCGTTCCCTTTTTTTGTTCGATCATCACCCTTCACTCCAACTTAAAAACTACTCAAGATTTTTCAAACACGCTTCCATGACAACAGCAAACAGATGCATTGCAATTGAAAGGATGTTTGTTTTAATTAGCCGTGGCGTCTTGACTGTTTCGTCCATAGCTCCACCCCATGGAAAAAATGGACACTACCCACAGACAATGCCTCCCTTTGTTACTCTTTATCGTAATTGCAACGCCGACGTGTTAGTACCGATATATATATATATATATATCCATTGGAGAGGCGTCGGTTATATTCAGTATTCCATCGTTGTAAGTCAGATTTATAGGTGATAACCCGCGGATAGCACCTTTCAGCCTTCGCATCTCTTACCTCCTCGGGGTACTGTGGGTTTCGTTTTTCCACCTACCAAATTTGAGCCCCCGGACGGATCAGCGCATAGTCCCGAGTCTCTGCTACAGCCACACCTCGGTAGTGATTCCGCATCCTCGGGGTACAGGGGATCCTTGAACACCCAACCCTTTCGACACTCTGTAGCAATACCAACAAGCGAAGCCGCAAGGAGCTTTACTTCCCAGCTACAACCACCCGCACCAGGTTTGACCGGCCTGTCAGGCGGCGGTTTACCACCGAGTCGGTGTGATCGCTGCTGCAAGCACTTTCTTGGAGCAAACGGTGCGAATTGATTGTCAAGCGGACAACAATGACCCAGAGTAAGCCGCGCTCAGAGGGCCTACACCCCATACACCTCCAGCGATCGTTCGCATCGTCTTTGTTTCTACGTTTTATATGTCCGCAATAAGTCGGTTTCAGCTTAATGAGTAGACACCGGGTGCGCGCGTTAAAGATTCATAATAATAATAATAATAATAATGCACGTCTTCAAAGATCCCAGGTGAGCATTACTTTTACTTTCTCCGTCTTCCGCACTGCTTTACACGCGGGGGCAATCCACTATGAATAAGCCGACCGGAAGTGGGCCTCACGTGTGGTGTGTGTCGCGAAGAATGTGGGAAAATGGATTTGTCTATACCAAGCAGGGCGTGGCGATATTTTACCACTTCCGGTCGCGTTTCGTAGGCAACCTGAACTGCCGCGCCGCCTGGTGGCTTGAATTGCGCACGGAGGCTCTGACGCACATGCAGAACGCCCGATGCGACGCCCTCCTGGGCTACCACGAAGACTGCGCGATCTACGAGGACGTCTGTGTGCTCTCGATGTACGCCACCGCAGTGCGACTCAACCCCAACTGGGTCCACGACGCCTCCCCGCCCCCTACGCGCCCATCGCTTGCGGGTAAGAGGATGCCCTTGTTGTTTCTGCTGCTGTTGCTTCTCTTTTTCTAATCTCCGTAGACTTCCAACCTGGTATACTACACGTTGCGGTCAGTCCTGCTTTCATGCGCCGGACAGCCTTGTCGCCTTGTGATTGGCAGAGTGACGGGGCAGCAGTAACGTGACCACAAGAACAGGCCATTAACAGTTCTAGCTCCTTCATGAAGCAAACATTAAAATTGGGGTGTGATGGTCTCTGAGTCACTCTAGGTCGGGGAGGAGTAACACCTGGTCTTCGCTTGACACTAAATTCGCATCTTTGGATCCATGCAGCTGTATGCGACAGCGGCCACATGCGACGCCACATGCCGGCGGTAAACCGCTTGAAAGTGCGGTCAAACCAGTAGCTGGGAAGTAAATCTCCAGATGAAAAGGCGAAGGAAAACCGCGGTGGAGGAGTGTGCTAAGGAAATCTATACCAGGATCCAACCGGTCAGGAGGACGTCGCCTTCGCGCAAGGCCGTGCGATTCTGGGGACACCACCTGTACAAAATGTCCAAGAAACTCGTCTCTCATCTCGACGTTCGTGAAGTCGACTCACACCTCCTCCTCCTCCCCCCTCCTCCTCCTCCTCCTTCTCCTTATTTCTCTCCCCCCCTTCTTCTGTCGTTTGCCGCTTGCATTACTTATATTACGCGGCGTTTAACCCATGGAAGGATTTTCTTTCGCCAATTCCCTTAGCATCATGTAAGTGCCACGCGTCCATCATAAGACAAACGCAGCAACTGGGTAATAATTACTATTGTTATCCGACAAATTCTGAGATGAATAATTTCCAACTGACGATATTTTTGGGAGGGTGTTTTAAACTCCTTAAGAAGAAGTGCAATTTTGTTAGCCAAAACCCGATAGTCCTCTCTTAAACCCTTCACACACAAACATGGAGACGTGGCACTGACGGAGACCACTTGTTTATCGTTTAAAGCAGTGATTCTCAACTTTTTTTCACTTGCGACACACTTGGGATATCTGAAAAGTTTTGCGATACTTAAAGGAATAATTTATTATTATTTTGGTTAAACTTTATTTTCAACGTTTATATTTTTATTGCGATGGTTGGGCTTGCTTTCGAGAGCAAATAAGGTTGAAACGTGGCTCTAATGCTGACAAACAAACACGCATTTCGTCGTCAAGTCGAAGGAGTCGCGCTCTCTTTTTTGATTTGATTTCAGTCAAAGCTGAAAATCCGAATTATAAAAACCATGAAGACGCGAACGGCAAAATGATTTTGACTGCTTTCAAACTGAGAGCTGGAAACAACTGCTTCAAGGAGAGCTAACTTCGTCCAAACCTTTTTCGGCAAATCCCAGTCGATGGAATTCGTCATTTCTCAAATCGATCAGCTCTTCTTCCTCTAGTGTGTCGTGACACACAGGTTAAGAAACACTGGTTTAAAGGGTCTTCAGATTTACCTGAATGTTCTCGTTCGTGTGTTAAATTATTTGGGAAGGGCCTTTCAAGTGTGTGTTTCTGTTTAAAATTAAAAGCGAACAGTCATTTTGAATGGAAAATCAGCATCTGTTTGTTCATATTTACAGGTCTCCGATTTATGAATGATAAATTACCTATTGCAAATGACGCCCACGACATGCCACAGCCAACTTTACAATGAATTTATTGCAAACGAAATTGTGCAGAAATTCGGCCACCAAGATGGCCACCAAGATTTAACGCGTTTTGACTATTTTCTGTGTGGCCATGTCAAAGATAGAGTTTGCTTATGAAAATAAACCAGAATTAGCCGAAGCCTTGAAAGACAACATTCGGCGCAAAATTGGCGAGATAGAGACCAAATTAAGCCGATATTTCATCGAAGATCTCACCAAACCATTCGACATCTGTAAGCGTGCACGCGGGTTGGGGGACATTTGCAGTATATCAGTGATCATTCATAAGTGGTAAACCATCTACTAGGTATATCAATAACTATATGACGATTTTCCATTCAAAAAGGCTGTTTAATTTGAATTTTATAAAGAAACCTGTTAAGTATCATTGCGGACCACAACGGTGGGGCAAACGGGTGGTTGCATTTCCAATCCCTTCTCAATACCAAACCCCGATCAGGTGCTCAACGCTTAGTCAACAGATTCAGGTTTGTAGCCGACGACAATTTGTGTAACAAGACTCAATTAAACAAAAAATGGGTCACACCACTTAAAAGAAAAAAAAACAGTGGGGCGGATTAAATGTAAATTAGGGAGATTCCTCAGGCAAAAGTTTCCTAGAGAGTTAATTTTTTTAAATGCAGTTCCTTTTTTAGACCATTCCGAGGAATCCCTGCACGCGACGGACCGCAACCGTCTTTCGGATTCTCCACCTAATCTTGTTCTTCTCAAGAATTCCGTGGAAGAAAAAAGTTCCTGGGGTTTCTCCTCGGACAATGAAAAGTGGGTTCCCGTGAATTACCTAATTTTCGCATTGAGTTGACTCCACAGTCTCAATGCAATCAAAATAAGCAAAATAATTGGTATTTGAATGGTTGGTGCCTCGTGGAGGCCAACTTGGACAGTCGGCATCAATAGAAACTGGTTTATATGAACCCCAATTACTCGTGTGTGCTGTTAAAGGCAGATAGTCATTGTGTCGCAATAGAAGAGTACTTTGACATTATAAATTAACAGAATCGTCGCAGTGAGACTTACAATGTGCTGGTCCAACCGGTTTTTCATATAAACAAAGGATATCTATATAAATGAAGCGCGAAAAGTGGTGTTATCTAGGATCAACCGAAAGTACCCGTCGGACTTCCATTGGGTAAACGACGGTCCATATAACCAGTAGCCGACATCTTATTGAATAAATATCTCTTTGTTGAGCAGTTCCCCAGTCGGCTGGTAGGAAGACATTAATAAAATGGAAACTCGAAAACTGTCCTGATGGCGAGGATCTGCGAAAATGCTGGACCGATGGTCTTGAAGTTGTGGCACAACCTTGAATTCCACTAGGAGCCTATTTTTATTTCCCTACCGCTCGCCTGGCAGGTCTCCGGCGCTCAAACGATAGTTATTCAATGGCGTGCCGGCTAATGATCACGTTGACCTTCGTTACCCCTCGTCATCTCCATCTAGTGGCACCATAAACCCGATTAAACCCGATGTAATGCTTGAATGAAATGCTTTCCTTTTTGCGTCGCGTAAAGACGCCAAACGTAACTACAGAGATGCGTTTCCAGCTGCAAAACGATCGATGGGCTGAGAAATTGGGATGTGAAAAACGACAAGTGACCCTCACTTGGGGGGGGGGGGCGGGCGGTTGGACGTCCAAGGGGGGTCACGTGGAAGTGATGAAATGAAGCTGGCTGGATGGTTTGCGTTCGTTTTGAGTGTGTAGAGATCTGGGCGTTCGGCTGGTCTGTATAATTTTCTAACAATTAATGTAATAAAGTGTATTATATATTGTGAGATGAATTGTTTGAAGATTCCCTAGCAGTTCCCGACCCAACTTGGGTAGCCCTCCCTCACGCGAAGCTGTCTCGACGGACCTGGTGGACCCGGGTGTCGAGTCTGCTGTCGAGTCTTAATTAATTAAATCACATTTTATGGTTGTCTTGCGTGCAGACAGGCTGTAGCGGTACGCTTTGACCCTGTAGTCACGATGACGTGATGGTTGGTGGAAGTGACGTTGTGTCGGATTTCGGTTTTAGGTATCCATCCTTTCTTAAAGCGTCGTACATTTTCTCCCGTTTAACCTCACCGATTGAGGAATGACGGCTTTCGTGTGACGCTTTGCAGGTGCCTGAAGCCACCCTTTATGCATCAAACCTATTTCCAGCGGAATATATTTTGTGTAAATTTGGGGACGCAGTACTGGAAATATAAACGCGCAAACTTGCTCTGTCTACACAACATTGCAACTTGGGATCTAGTCCACCGGAAATCTGACTCACTCTGTGGTTGTCCTGGTCGGATAATTCAATTTACTCGTTCAAGAAAATTGAATAAGCCTGTTATGCTTACAGAATTTGATTAGATGTTTTGTCGGCTAAATCAAATTGGCACAACTTGTTGGAAGCCGAATTGTGAATGTTATCACGCCGGACTCTTAGGCTGCATTCAGAGCTGCCCACGACATCTACTTTTAAGAGGTTTTCATTCACAATTCCCTCCTCCCTCCCGGGGAGACTTCATTGTATTGCCTGGTCAAACCCGTTCCATCAGGCCCAACTGCGACCTCTGTCACCTGCCGTCCATGCACCCCGCCGCCTTGCCGCACAAGTGTACTCGCTGCCCGCTCTGTGGGGTCGCCTTCGTGCCCGACTTCTTCATTTCCTCCATCGACTTCCCGCCGGGTCTTCCCACCTTCGGCAGACCCGCTTTCATACAGGTCGGGTAGGTCCAGGCTTCGCCTGAAGGGTCTTCTCTCCTTTCAGCTTGTATCACAGTCACGGGGAACAATGAAATTGGGATGGGGTTGTTGTTTTGGTGGTTGTAGAGTCTCAGGGTGGCTGCCGTTCCACCAAGGTCGAGCCCGCCATCATCAGAGTCACGAAGGTGTGGGAGCACTTTCGGGCTGTGGGGTGAACTTTCTCAGCGTCGCACGCAGTCCTAACCGCACATTGGAACAACATCGGTTCAACAGCACAGCGGTTGGCAGTGTTGACGTTACCTTTGGGCGGCCTTGGTGAACCAATTTAGCATTTTGGTTACCTATCTGGCGGCATTGTCGTATTACTGCACATTTTATTGACACGCATCGTAACGATCCCCAGACTGCAATATTCATCCATTGCTACAAGAAACCTGAGAGACGTAGGATACGCACATATTATTAAAAATATTTTACCAAATCTACACCTTGGTACCAACCACTGCTTGCATGTTTGGTTTAAATAATAATAATAATGATGGTATTCGCTTTATTAAGTCACGAGGACCAGAACTTTCTGCATTAAAAGTTACAACAAACAAAAATTGATACCAGAAGTGGCGATTGTACAGAGCAGGTGTAGAATAAGTTAACAGGAATAAGTGAAATAACAACGAGGTAAATTTGCAAGAAAGGCCAATTAAACCCTCGAAGTATACAAAGTTTGGCAAACTTGTAATGGAGAGAAGAAGTAATATTGTTCATTATTCGAATAATGGTAAGAGTCCGACCTGGGTCGAAAACGCCGACGCATGTCGCAGCGATTCCTCTTGGGATTCACACCGGACGCAATACGGACCCTCTGAATTCCATGTGGGTCTTCATTTATACACAGTAAGGTCATTGCCTGCGCGGTTAGTTGTACGCAATGTGCGTCAATGTTGAGGATGTCCCGGCGTGAACTTTGAGGATAATTATTTCCTGGTATTAATTAAATACCACGCGCATCCCCTAGTAACGGCCAATATTCTGGTTTAGACTGACTCGCTCGAGGAAAGAAGATAAAGGCGAAGCCGCGGCAAGGGAGATGAGCGAGGTTTGTTGTTTTCTGACTATTCGAAAGTCCATTTAGCTCCTTCCCTACATTGAGTACGAACTGCATTACCGGTTGCTTCAAAAACTTCGGGTATGCGTTGCTCTTGTTCTTGGGACTTAAATGTGTTTGTTTCAGTTACGCGGCATGAATGCTATATTCGGACTCTCCTTTCAATTAGCCCTAGGAGAAGACATTGTGGCCGTGCTTGCGGTAATTTTAATAAAGTCTACTCACTAACTGTAAGTAGACATAATACAACTATTTATCATATTTTAGACCGGCACGGGTGTCTTCGTGTCAGCTTTACTTCAATCCAAATTGCCCAAAATTGGTTCATTGATTTGCGTACGCTATTCAACTTTACATACCCCGCCTCTATTTTTGTTAATTGCATCTCTGTATCTTTAGAACAACGCTAATGCATCTCAGGAATTGGCCTCTCCGACGGACCTTCAAGCATTTGTACACAATTTTAACCAACGTTGTTGCAAATTATTTGGTCTCACAACGGTTAGTGATACTCTTATTTGAACATCTCGACTGAATTACAATTACCCCGAGAGTTCTGTCTGCCTCTCCAGCCCGATCCAACCTCGTGTGACGATAGAGTTGGCTTTTCGATGTCATCTGAGGAGGCAATCGATAATGTTAGCGGTATCCAGCGGAAGCTGACCGTCGATTCCGCGATTGCGGGGGAGTCTGATCTGATCGACCCACAGAACACCTACTTTGTCGACGCCAGGGACCCAGAACCCGAAGAGCTCAATTTCCTCCTAAGTGATCCCCTTCCTCCTCCAGGTTAATTTAACTGTTCTTAATTTAATCAAATATCCGGTTGACCTCAGCATCGTATTACTAGTTTGTATTATCAGTCCCTAGTTGTAGTAAATGGAAGACGATTAGACGTAAAACAACTGATGACTAATAGTTTTTGCCGAATAGATGAGTTTATTTAAAATATTAACCCTGCACCGTTGTCATGTATAGCGGCGCCATTCTTGGTCGGAATTACGCAAGTTTCCCTTTGAACGTTCGGGATTGCCATTTCTGTTTAATAATAATAATGGTAGTCGCTTTATTGAGGTCACAAGGACCAAAACTTTCAGCATAAAAATAGTATAATTAACTGTCTTTTAGTTCCTGCTTCACCTTCCCCAATGAAGCTAAACAATGTGCCATCGTTCTTATATGTATTGCCTTCGAATAGGTCGAAGAGATGATGTGACCAGCGCTGCCACTGGGGCTTCGATAATTCAGGGGAAACCTTCAGCCTGTCTAGTCGTTGAATCCTGTTGCAGATGTCTTTCCAGTCTGCCGATAAATAGGCATTTGTTAGGCCATCTCCTGCTAGAGGCTAACCAGGTTTAACGGGTGTTGCCATAAAGATCCTCGGGAATATTTCAACAGGTGATGGCCTGACGCACACGTTCTGCAAGGCCCACAGAACCGCCTCTGTGGCCGTTGGTTGTGCAGGACGCGATTAAGGTCATGGGGACGAAAACCTTGAGAATTAAAAGTTACCATGCTTCACTGGAAAACGGCATCTTAGACATCTCAAGACGGAGGAGAAGATGTCGTTACGGTCGCTTATCGTACAGTCGGTCGCGCTCTTCATGAAGCCTTGGTCGTAGCCGGGATAAACCAACATGCCGCCTGTGCGTGACCTGAACAATTTTCCAGCAGTCCAGGGCTCCTTAATAAGCGGAAATATGAGCATTGTAATAAACAAGGGGGTTGCCACGAAACTAGAAAGATGGGAATTTAAGTGAAATCAATGGAGATCTTTGAGGAATTCCTGACAAGAATAATTAAGAATCAACAGCTCCTGCTTCATCTTTTGTGATTCGACTGAAAATGTGCACAGAAAGGGAATGACCGAGTTGGGATATGGAGCTGTGTTTTTTGGGGAATTAAACGCCATGGCCTTCGCGCATGGGTCGAACTGATCTACTCGGAGACGAACTAAACTAGGGCGAATGGGAAGGTGGGAAGGTATGCAAAATGGCGATTGATGACTGTGTCGTTGGTTACATTGGTGGCCTATTGGAAAACTATAATTGTAAAACAAGCCTTCTGGGGGTCAAAAGGTCAGGGATCACTACAGTGGAGCAGTATGCTGTAACCTATGGTGTGAATAATGCAGGCCTTTAAATTGCAAATTTACCTTGATGTTACTTCTTTTATTCTTCTTAACGTATTCTGCATTTTCTACGTATAATCGCCACTTCCTGTAACATTTTTGTTTATTGTAAATTTTCATGCTGAAAGTTTTGGTCCTCGTGACCTTAATAAAGCGAATATTGTTATTATTATTATTATTATTATTATTATCATTATTATTATTACTATTATTATCATTATCCGCGAAGACCTCGAAGGAGCGATTTCAGCTGACCCCAAGACTGGTGGAGCAACTGGAGGGTTAGCGAGTGTTGTGCTTCCGGCTCCTACGTTGATATGCTTTGTGTTGCATCCTCTGCTCACCAAACAAGGTTACCACAAACCATTTTTGAGTGAAATATGTTTTAGTAGACATGTAACTGCCGTTGGTTAGAAGCAAATTTTCCCCGATTCTAGGTATTCTCCTGATGACTACACAGTGTTCACCCAATCCAGCCACACTCTCGTGGTTGGCCCAACAGGAATCAGGAACCCGCAAATCGTCGTGCTCTTCCGCCCTATCCTCCTCCCTATCCTCCTCCACTTCTTCCGCCAAACGCGCCTTCAACGATCACCGATTCGTCCACAATTTTCTCAAGGTCCACACAGCACAGAGCATCACACCCGACGACGCCTCGGGCCAACTGCTCTTGAGTCCCTCCGAACTGTTCGGCAGGACTTGTTCCTCCACCACCGACCCCCCACCAACCGGGCTGCTTCTCGAAACATCGGCGACTTCAACGACTGCCTCCGAGGTCGCTGCCTGGCGTCCCAAACGGTGTTGCCTGTCCAGTCGTCTTCACGAAACCAACCAACTCACCTGGTTGCATTTTCGCGACGTGATGCCCTGCACCATCACGGCGCTGGCCTACAGACTCACCATAACTGCCGACAACATGATTCAGATTGTCGCCAGCGGCGCGGTCCAGTCCTTCCGACCCGACAAACCGCGCGAGGGAGCGCTTTCCCAGATTCGTCCGCCAACAAGTCTGGCGGCATCTCAGCTGCCGGAAGCCTCAAAAATGCGTCGCAGCCTCTTCAATCGATCCAGAGGGGTTAAGCCAATCAATTGTATTCCTTCGACAACCCCTGGAGATGCTGAAGCCTTGCGAAACAAAGCGGCTGCCGTGGAATCTTCGGAGTTATTTGCTGGCGATCGGCGATGCTCCACCAAGAACGCCGCTCTCCTCAGCCATCAACGGCAGCAGGGACAACAGAAGACGAAGTTTTGGAGCCTGTTTTCCCGGGGCGACTTCGTCAAATCTAAGGTCAGTTTAAAGCGCAAATCATGGCTTGTTTCGTCGTTGTGAGCATCTAAATGACGTCCGCTATTGATTTCACTCAATTGATCATTTAGGTCCACAGACGAGGGTCGACAAGTAATTATAATATTCCTCAATTTTAAACGAAACTTCTACAGGAGCCCATTCGCCCTACGACTTTGTCGACCGACTTCTTGTTGCATCGTTATATTTGCTGGCTGCATCGGATTAAAGTTATATTTTAGGAGAATTAAAATACACCTCGGTTTTATGACTACCATCTCTTCGACATATTTCGGTGTCTGAACGTAGCTTTGTCTGTACGAGTCGACAGAAGGTGGTACCCAGTGTCGCTCAGACCCCACGGCACAGCATCTTCGGCATTGCTCCTACCACCTCGTCGAGGTGCAGTGGATGATGATGATGATGATGCTGGGCTCTCAACCTTTTTGTAACCGTTCTACCAAAGACTCTGCAGCTTCAACTAACGGCCATTGATATTCATTTGTGTTAAGGACTTCTCCTGTCTGGTGTGTCTTCGCCGTTTATGTCGTTTTTAAAACAATTACAAATGTTGCTTGCAATGACCGCCGAGATAACATGGCACTTGAAAAGACTCAGCTGTGACGAAGATAGTTCAACATGCAATCTTTTTTCTCCAGGGTATTATTCATTCCAGGGACCTTTCTTCGAGTCCGATATCAAAGTCGAGTCTACCTGGCGGCGGCGGCTGCAGTGTCCTGCAGTGTCACCACTGCCTTGTGACCCCGCTGTCCAGTCCGCCTGGCCACGAAGTGGTGCAGTACTTTGGCAACTACAGCTTCGTCTTCATCCGTGAAACAAACGACCTCAGAGAAGTGAGTTGGGCATTGGGGTGTGAAGACATACTTGGTTGGGGTTGGGGTGAGATCTAACCCACGATTCAACGGCCCGGTAGAAGGCGGTTCTGTTCAACCAAACCTGCTAACTCAAAGGAGGCGCTTGATTGTGCCATGACTGTAAAAGGCCTTGATGGCGTCGCGAGGTCGTCTCCTGTCCGTTAGAGATCCAAGACTCTTCGTGAAAATGCCATTAACTGCGACATTCACGAAGCCGGCTCATCCTCGATTCCGAGATATCCATACAAACTTTCGGCATAATATTAACACAAAAATAATAAACAGTAAAAGCGTCTCTGAATTGTTGCTGCACTTCTTCTGGTGAGACTAAAAATCGGGACAAATAGGGAATGACCGATTTGAGATATGTAGTCGTTCTTGTGGTATTTAAACGGTGTATCCGTCGCTTTGATTGAAGCAATTTGCGTTGAGAACAATCAAAAATAAAAGTGATGGGGTAGGGGGAAAGTTCGTGGAATGCCTTTGAAGAATGGTCTCTTACATGTAGTACATAAATAATCCTCTAGAAACCGAGATTATTTTGCAAAACCTGCGGAGTGTCAAAAATTGAGTGTATTTGAGGCCAGGGAAAACCGGCTGGGTGCAATATACTCTGAGGGAAATTGAACAGGCATCAACGAAAGCCTCGATACAATAGTCGTCGATTGATAGTTGGCAATGCCAGTGGGAGGCATCCAGAACACTGTGGAATCAACGCTACATGTTTCTGTTTCTGTTGTTCTGTTCGTGCTTCGGTGATCGTTTCAGCCGTTTTCATGGCACGTCGGTCATGTTTGGATTCGTGTTTTGTTTCGTGAACAGTTCAATACCGATACCGCCTGACCTCCAACAGGCATTAAAGTGAACAATCATGATAATAATGTACTATATAAGAAAAAACGCATTTAATTTGGAAGCAAAGGCAGCCATGGTTTGTGTAGTCTTTGTGATTTGGGTTTTGGAAGTTTGAGTATTTTCGGGATGGCTAAGAGACACGTCATTTACAAGATAAACGTCCAACAGGCTCACCGGGTCTCTCTCCACGTCCCGGGATGATTTGCAGCTGTAGATGGGAGGAGAGTTGGTAGTGAGGCTGTGGTGTTCTTGATGTTGCTGTAGATGGGAGGAGAGTTGGTAGTGAGGCTGTGGTGTTCTTGATGTTGCTGTAGATGGGAGGAGAGTTGGTAGTGAGGCAGGGGTGTTCTTGATGTTGCTGTTGATGGGAGGAGAGTTGGTAGTGAGGCTGTGGTGTTCTTGATGTTGCTGTAGATGGGAGGAGAGTTGGTAGTGAGGCTGTGGTGTTCTTGATGTTGCTGTAGATGGGAGGAGAGTTGGTAGTGAGGCAGGGGTGTTCTTGATGTTGCTGTAGATGGGAGGAGAGTTGGTAGTGAGGCAGGGGTGTTCTTGATGTTGCTGTAGATGGGAGGAGAGTTGGTAGTGAGGCAGGGGTGTTCTTGATGTTGCTGTTGATGGGAGGAGAGTTGGTAGTGAGGCAGGGGTGTTCTTGATGTTGCTGTAGATGGGAGGAGAGTTGGTAGTGAGGCTGTGGTGTTCTTGATGTTGCTGTAGATGGGAGGACAACGTTGTTTTCTACACGCCGCAATATCGGAGGCGCAGTCGGTGATCGCGGCACACACAACAATTCTCGGTGGGAACGCCCTGCTCAATTACCAAGTGAGCGAGCTGGCCATCACCCGGCCGACCTCGAGGAATCAGGCCCAATGTCTGCTCAACGTCTGTGGGGACATGGCGCGGACAGACCCTGTTCGATTATGATGTTTAACTATGCTCCGTCTGAACTTGTTGGCTTCCACTTTGCTTAAATTAATCATCTACAGCCTGTCTCCCTTTATAGGTTAGAAGGATAGAGGGCTGAGAGGATACGCTGCCCATTGTCGGTCCATTTGTAGTCCTATCACCTTTGGCGCTTTTATAACCGTTGAGTGGCGCCAGTCGTTAAAATGTTTGCCACTGACTCTGTGGTATTGATAGTGTCGTTTGATGATCGCAATTGGTCCTCGTTTATTTCTAATTAACTCATCATGCCTCTCGAGGAACTGTCGATAACCACATATCCGCCAAATGTATCCGAAGGTATTATTTCGTACGATACCGAAAAAAATACGTACGCCAAATATGTGACCACACAAATCTTTCATTTGGTCGCAGAATACTACTGTATTACAAATAAATAGTAGCAAGAGAAAGAGAATGAGCTTAAATGTTATCAATGCCTCTTCGAGTTGTTTCTTTTGAACTCGGACAGAAAGCGGCCTTGAAATAGCCGTTGGAAGGAGCCGGCCATAAATAAAAATGATAATATTCACGGCAGGATGGCTCGAAATTGAGTAGACTTGCAAACCAGTGACACAGATTGGTTGTTGACATGAGTGCCGGGCCGACAAGTAGACGAAAGAAAAAGGAGCTGTCTGAAGAAGGCCGTACTTTTTCTTAGCTGCGTGAATTTGAGCGTCGAGCTGCCGAGCCTAAGGAAGGACAGGCTCAGCGAAGCCATTGGCCGGTTTCGAAATAAGTGTTATAGCGACATCTCTCCATTCTGACGGAAAAGAGCAGTCCCCTAGAGAATAATTGAAGAGTTGCGTGAAAATCGGAGAAATCTCGCGGTGACAGATTTTCAGACCCGCGTGTGGGAGCCTGTCCGGGTCAGCCGCCATGGATCTCTTGTGGCTAGCCAAAATATTTGAGACAGAGTAGTGTTGGGTGGGCAGAAAAGAGATCCGATGCAAGGCACCGCAAAATAGTCAGCGGATTTGAAGATGAGGCCATCATTTAGAGCATCTAGGGGTCCACCTTCAAGATATGAGAGAGGGGTTCCCGTAAATCTGTGAAGATTTTTGAAAAGGTCGACAGGTTTCGATGTTCTTAACAGATCATCCACAAGAATCTAATTGAGCCGATTTATATCAGCCGTGATCGTGATCGAAATTGGTCGCTTGAATTGTTTAAGAAATGGAGATGACACGACACAGAGTGAGGGATAGTTCACTAAAATCGTAGAGCTGTTGTGGCAAACGCATCTCTTAAATTGCAGTTTTTAGGTTTGGGACCGTGAATTGTTTTGGTTGTCCTTGTCATATATTGTCGGTAGACCATCGGACTGAGAGGAATCGGCTACAAATGTGCGGATAAGAAGTTTCGCTTGGCGCGTAGGAAAATTGACTATGTTATTGAGACCAAGTAGAAGAAAGGAGTGGGCCCCACACCCCATGTCCGACCGAACGAGCGCGGGAAGTGGTAAGGAATAAAATGAGTCCGTTTCATTCACATTATTGTTTTAAATACTTCACCAACAAATGATTGAATGTTTATTTTTAGTTGTGTGTTAATTAGACGATAAATGGGCAGTGAAGGACGGGTGACGATAAATCACGCAAGTATGCAAGCTATAAGAACCGAAAAATCTAATTTAATCCCCAAAAGACTTCATGAAATATTTCTCCAATTCTACGCAATGTATGCTTCCTGTGAAGCGAAGCTACTCAAGCCCCCCCCAGCGGTAGAAGTGACAAACCAGTTTGCTGGAAACCTTAAAATCCCTCAGAACCCCCACAGCACGCGAACCTCCACTTAATCAACATCCCCCACAGCAATCTACACAGTGGCTGCTGTAACGTAAGTACACAGGAAGCTAAAACATCACCGCCCGCCGGATTCGCCTGTCTACCAGCCGGAGTAGCCACACCCCCAAACGCGTCGGTGTAGCTTCGCTCGACCAGCCCACGAAACACCACGCCCTATCTGAAGCGATCGCCTGGCACCTACTTGCGAGCCTCGTGGAGGAAGCATTGGATGAGAGTCGACAGCGCCATGAAGGCGTTTCAAAAGAAATTGCGCACCAAGATAAGCCAACGGATAAAGATTCGCGTCTACCGCACAGCAATCCGCCCTATCCTAACCTACGGCTGCGAAAGCCGGCAACTGCGCGCTGAAGATACAAGGAGATTGGAAGCATTCGGCCACTGGTGTCTTAGACGAATCTCTGAAGCCGAACGGCGTGACCTGCTCTCCAATGACGATATAAGACGCTGTCGTGCAAATACGGAGAAGCTGTCAGCCCTGTTGGACAACGTCGTCGGCTGCAGTGGTTCGGTCAGTGGAGGCCAACTAAAAAGTGAACAGGTGCGATCAACAACGACATGGAACGCCTGGGCATGCAGTCCATATAGAAATGCCAATATGGAGCAACTGTAACGTAATCCTTGCGCTGTCGACGCATAGTTGGACCCTCGTCTTCGCTTGGACATTCGGGGGTATTGTAGTGCCCAGGTATTTGAAGGCTCGGACATAGTCGACTGCCGAATTGTTGAGGCATATTGGTTAAGAATGGTGTTCCGAGAATTTGGTTTTCGACGTGTTTGACCTCAGCCCGACTACCTTTGTGTGGCTTAGTACCTGTTGCAGGATTGGAGGCCTATCTCACAAGGCAACGATATCGTCAGCGAACTACAGGTGGACGATGGAAATGACCGGAGTTACTTAGACGTCGTTACAATCAGAGAGGGTTTGTTGCATCATCGTTGCACAGTACCGGTTATTAGGATAAACGCGTTTGGCGACTCCGTTCGGGGAGGAATTTTACGATTCATCACTTTAGATATTAAAGTTCGTTTGGGTGGATTTCAGGCATGTCGTCGAAGTAGAGCATTCTGCTTTTACTCAAGCGTTACCTGTTCATTATATAAAAAAAGTCTCCGTGGAGATGTCATTAACTTCAAGATCAATCAAGCCGGCAAGTTTTCTATTACGATATATCTATACGAACCATTTATAAGCGATAATATTCGATACCCGTTTATTCCGTCTGTACATTGTTTATCGTTGTTCTTTTTTTTTTAAAAACGCTTCCGAAATATTGACTTCGGCGAAATGTTTGGCCTCTGATTGTCTTTGCAATTTCCAGTATCTGTTAGAAAAAATAACAACAAGGGAATTTCCTCCGAAATTTAAAGAAAGTTCCCGAAAAACACAGAGGTTGGCAAACGTATGCGAACACGTCGAGCAACATGGGTTCGGTAATTTGATGGGCATTCACTTCTACTTATTCCGTCTTGACTCTTGGGGACCCGTCAAAATGACTAGTCCGCACAATTTCCCCCAAAGTATTATCGCAAAATTATTTTCAACATATCTTTGCAAGACTTTACTCTGCCACCAAGCATACTTTTCTCTCTTTCTGGAGAGAAGGTGGAGATGATTGGTGCTGGGGACGACTGCGCCTTGTGAAACCATTGATACTCCGTTTTAATTATCTTTCTATCGAGGAAAAATGGTGAAACTAATCAAGCAGACGCCGCAAAGGATCCAGCCCAGATGGGCCGTTTCATCTAGAATTTCGACTAGTGAACGTCAACCGTCACACCCCCCGACCGTCAATGAGGACGATGACAAACCCCTGTCAAAGATGGACCAACTATTTGAAGTCGTTTCCCAACTGGCAATTTCTGTGTCAGCACTTGGAACGAGATACAGAATAAGGACTAGTCGTCAGTGATTACGACCTCGGCTAAGGAAAAGAGCCGATGTCCGTTACCCCTGCTTCTGAAGAAGAGCCGACGCCTTACACCCCGACTAATTCCCCTCGACATTACCCTATCGATCCAGTTACTATTCGACCCTCTGCCACTAATGTCGTTCCTCTATATTCTGCAATAAACTCTACCGTTTACACGCCTGTGCTCCTTTTGACAGAGATGATTCAAAGAAATGTTATTAAAGTTGAAGAAAATCAGATGCCACAAAAATATACAGAATACCAACAACTGTTTCGCACGCTTGAGGCCGGAGATCATGCCGCGTACCATAAGCGCTATTAGCCATCTCGTAGAAGCGGTCAGCTGAATTCAGAAGAAACAAACATTATTGAGGGATAAGTAGGTTTCCCACGTCTTCATATGGTGTATAACAGATCGAATAAACCAACAGATGGCTTTTAATGCCCAGTTTATTCGCTTTAATGCATTGTTGTAACTGTTCATTGTGTTTTACTATGCTGAATGTTGTACCGCAACTTTGAAGAATATACAATTCCACGTTGCTGCACGTGTTCTCATTCATTTAAGGTCTCGGTTAGCTATTCGAGTTATACCGGCTATAGTGACAATTCGTCTATTCTCTATTAAGGTTAAATTAAACCCTTCTTTCGCTGTGATTAAAAACCGTTTCTGCGTGTCTGCTTCGTCTTTTATGGTTAAATGGGGAATCAGTAGAGGTGATTTGGTGATTCTTTAGTTTGGCAAGTTCACCCGCTCTCAGACACGCCAATAAAGCCCCCGAATCCCCAAGGTGTCAACCTTGTGTTATCGATCTTCGTCGTAGAC